>ML246491.1:56163-78303 GCA_005239495.1 Nicotiana undulata
GAAATAACATCGAAGCCTCTCGGCTGCAAACTGAAACCGTACCTGTAATAACTGCATCAGAAGCCTCAACATCAGGACGAGCAGGAAAAGCATAACACCGGGGCCGAGCCCCTCCAATCTGAACATATCTGGGTCTACCTGCTGCAACCTGGCCTCTACCCCTCACGACCTGTGCTCCACCTCTATGAACCTGACCACCACCTCTGGCACCTCGACCACCACCTCTAGCTGGATGAGGGGGTAAGGGTGCACCTACTACGGGAACCAAGGCACGGGAACCCTGATACTGGGGCCCACTCGAAGCTCGGGGGAAATATCTGGCAATGTACCCCGGGCTACTACAACTATAAC
Source organism: Nicotiana undulata (assembly GCA_005239495.1). NCBI lineage: Eukaryota > Viridiplantae > Streptophyta > Magnoliopsida > Solanales > Solanaceae > Nicotiana > Nicotiana undulata. Next base: position 56,515 of record ML246491.1, read on the forward strand.
AAGATCTCTGTTGTTGTGGCTGATGACTTGGAAACTAGCCCTGACGACCCTGATAACCACCCTGGTAACTCTGAAGCAGTTGTGCACTGATAGATGCTGGTGGTGCACTAACATGAACTGGCCGTGCACGAGGAGATACCTGAAGTGCTGACTGAAATGGTCGGGGTGGATGACCCCTACTGAAAGAATCCCTGCCTCCAGACGAGGCTCCACTAAATCTACCAAAATGACGGGGCCTCTTGTCAGCCCCCTGACCACCTCCCTGTGACAAAATCATCTCAATCCTCCTGGCTATATCGGCCGCATCCTGGAATGAAATATCAGTACTCGACTCCCTGGTCATCTGGAGTCGTATAGGCTGAGCCAATCCCTCTATGAACCTCTGAACTCTCTCCCGATCAGTGCGGAGTATCATCAATGCGTGCCTAACTAGAGCGATGAACCTGGTCTCGTACTGACTAACATACATAGATCCCTGCTGGAGGCGCTCAAACTGCCTCCTAAGGTCCTCTCGCTGAGTAATGGGAAGGAACTTCCCCAAAAATACTTCTGTGAACTGAGCCCAAGTCAAAGATGCAGACCCAACGGGTCTGGCTAAACAGTAGTCCATCCACCAAGTCTTGGCTCCATTGGACTCCACTATGCCCATGTTCCGAAGAACCTCATAACAGCTGTCTAAATAATCCCGAGGATCCTCTGATGGTGCACCAGTAAAAGTAGCAGTGAATAACTTGGTAAATCTGTCCAGTCTCCACAACGCATCTGCTGACATATCTGCTCCCTCAGCTACAAGTGCTGCAATACCTAGCTGAGCTACTCCGGCTGGCTGAGGTGTCGGAGTCTGAAACTGAGTGGCAACCTGCTCTGGTGTATGAATAATAGGAGTCTGGGTACCTCCCCCATCCTGAGATCCGGCTGGAGCTGTAGGAAGAAGTCTGGCCTGAGCCATACTCTCCATAAGTCCTACCAAGCGGACTAGAGCGTCCTGAAGCACTAGGTAGCAATGAACCCCTCTGGGACCTGCGCTGGTCCAACTGGGACTGCCGGAACTGGGACCTCCTCGTCAGACTCGACCTGAGGGTCCTCCACTGGGGCTGCTGCTCTAGGCTGAGCCCTGCCCCGGCCTCGGCCTCTAGTACGGCCTCGTCCTCGACCTCGACCCCTCGTAGGAGCTGTAGCAGGAGTGTCGGGCTGCTGAGCGGAACCAAGGGAAGCACGCGTCCTCGCCATCTGCGAGAGAATAGAATAGAAACTCGATTAGTATACCAAAATATACTACGCACGACAGAGTATGAAAAGAAGAGGAGTATCCTAACTTAGCAGCCTCTGGGGGATAAATACAGACGTCTCCGTACCGATCCCTCAGACTCTACCAAGGTTGTCCGTGAGTTGTGAGACCTAAGCAACCTAGAGCTCTGATACCAACTTGTCACGACCCGAAATCCCACCTTCGGGCCATGACTGCGACTAACGGTGAACCCGCTAGACAAGCCAACGTATACTACACATTAATATTTTTCAAATCAATTCAACAGTAGAAAAATTGATGCCCTTCAAATATGAACTGAAATAACCAACATAATCCATAACTTTAACAGCAGAAATGTAATAGGAATTCAAAATGCAAAGTGAAATAATAAAATACATAACGTCGCATACCAAAAACCAGGGTGTCACAACCTCACGGACTATCTAAACTGAGTGTTAAATACAGAGTCTGAAAAAGAAATATATAATTGTCTTGAAACTAGGAGAAAAAGGTAAGACAATGAAGAATCCAAAGGCAGGAGAGACACCAAGGCCCACGAACGCCAGCGGGTATACCTTGAAGCTCTGTGTGGACTGAAGGTGACTTCCTCAACGCGGTCCACTGGGTCCGGATGCGGGGTCTGCACAACATTAAGAAGTGCAGTGTAGCATCAGTACAACCGACCCCATGTACTGAGTAAGTGCCGAGCCTAACCTCGGCCGAAGTAGTGACGAGGATAGACTTGACAATAACGATAACCCGTCCTATTCTATAGCAGGTAACATGGATAATACAAGGCAAGAGATAAGCAAACAGGTAAGGGATGCGGGAGCAGTAAAAGGGGAACAAGTGAAATGAAGCAGTCAAATTGACAGATAGAAGTAAACAAGGGAGGCAATCTAACACAATAGCCAACGAAGTAAGTATAAGTACCAAAAATGTAAAACAATGGCACGACATCACCTTTCGTGCTTTTACTCTCTTCCTCACAATGCAAAGTAATCAAATATCATGGCACGACATCACCCTTCGTGCTTTTACTCTCTTCCTCACAATGCAATGTACAATGTATTATGGCACGACATTAACCTTCGTGCTTATAATCAATAAAAACCATGGCACGACATCACCCTTCGTGCTTTACACTCTTCCTCACTATGCAATGTAATCATATATCATGGCACGACATCACCCTTCGTGCTTTATACTCTTCCTCACCAAACAATAACAGATATAATGGCAAGGAGTACAACATAGTGGAAATTGACAGTTCCAGACACACGGCAAGGGGAAAGACATCAATTAATAACTCAATAAATGCCCGGCAAGGGTCTCAACTATAACCAATCGCTTCATTCGTATACGCTACACTTGGATTATCATTCATATCAACACTTCTCAAGCTCAACAGCCAATACTTTCAATCAAGAATAAATTACCAAGTAAGGACAATCCCATAATATACTAAACATGGAAGAAATACTGTAATTTCTATAAAAATAGACTCACGGGCATACTTGACACACATTTCATAGGTACTCGTCACCTCACCTATGCAATGAACATGATAATCACTTAGCACATAGCAAATAATACCTATTCCCTCACCAAAGTTAGGCAAGACACTTACCTCGGTCCAAAGTATAGCAATCAACCCTCTAAGACCGCCTTTCCTTTTGAATTCAACTCCGGAACAACAATATCTAGGCATAATTAACTTAAGTATATCAATAATAACTCAATAAAACCATCCCATAGCCTAAATACACAATTCCTACCATTCTTTCAAAATTTCCAAAATTCGACCGGGGCTCGCTTGGTCCAAACTCGAGGTTGGACCAAAACCCAATCACCCATAACCCCACGAGTTAAAACATATACTTTGTTTTGAAATCCGACCCCAAATTGAGGTTGAATCACCCAAATTTCCCAAAAACCTAACTCTACCCAAAACCCCTAATTTCTACTTAATTTTCATGTTTTTAGGCCTAGATTCTAGTGGGTGTTGAAGATAAATGGAAGAAAATAGAGTTGGAATCACTTACCTATGGAGTTATGGTGATGGAAATCTTCAAAATCGCCTAAGGGGAAGAAGAGGTTTGAGAAGAAGTGGGTTAAATCCCGTAATGTTTCTGTTTTTGGGTTATTAAAATCACTGGGCAAAATTGCCCTTCGCATTCGCGGGCCACTGGCCGCGTTCGCGAAGGAATAGCAGCTGGGACCTATGCGTTCGCGAAGGTCTAACTTCCTAGGCTTCCGCGTTCGCGAGCCTACGCCCGCGTTCGCGAAGAACAAACCTACCCTGCCCCCCGACCTAACCCTAAGCCTACGCGTTCACACCCCTGGGGGCGTTCACGTAGAAGCATTGTCCAGTGCTCCGCGTTCGCGTAGAAGCACTGTCCAGTGCTCCACGTTCGCGTCTCCCTCTACGCGTTCGCGTCGAGTAAAGCCCATGCCACCATAATTTACCCTTCGCGTTCGCGAGCCCTTGGCCGCGTTCGTGAAGGGTATTACACCAGACACCAGCAAATTATCAAAAACATCAGATTTTTCATGCATTTCACACCCCGTTAGCTATCCAAAACTTGCGCGAGCCCTCGGGTCTCAAAACCTAAAACACACACGTTTCCCAAAACATCCTACGGACTTATTCAAGCTTTTACATCACCAAAATATCATCAAAACAAGGAATTAAACCTTAAAACTCATAAAAATTTCCTCAAAACTTCATAAAGTTTAACTTATCCGATTTTAATCCGAATCACGTCATTTCAAGTCCGTTTTACACCAAAATTTACAGATAAGTCACATAACATATAATAAACGTGTTTCGGGATCCGAAACCATAATACGGGCCCGGTAACATGGTTTTCACATAATTATTCATTTCCAAAATCCTTTATTATTTCCAAAAAATAATTTTCTTTAAAAATTTATTTCTCGGGCTTGGGACCTCGGAATTCAATTCCGGACATACGCCCAAGTCCCATATTTTCCTACGGACCTGGCCGTCAAATCACGGGTCTGGGTCCGTTTATCAAAAATGTTGACCAAAGTCAACTTTATTCATTTAATTATCATAAAATTCCATTTTCATCAAATTTCAACATAAGGACTTCCCGGCTACACGCCCGGGCTGCACACGCACATCGAGGTGAGATTAAGGTAGGCTTTCGGGGCCTCGGAACATAGATTTAGCTAGAATTACTTAGGATGACCTTTTGGGTCATCACAACTTGGGGGCTGCGGCGGAAACAATTGAGGGGCTGAGACTAGCTTCTAGCAGATAAGCCGTAAGCGGACAACTGAAGAGGGAGTTATGGAAATAAAACCCTAGTATATACTTAAGGGTAAATTAGTAAATGAGTTCATTCTTATTGGGTTATCGGTTTTTACCCAATAACAAAATTGCAAACCGAGCCCGAACCGATAACCAATAAATTTTTTTTTTATCCCGTTACCGAACCGTTAGCGCAATAACCCAATACCGATAACCCAATAAAGAATTAACGGTTCGGGTTATCGGTTTTACCCGATATATGACCACCCCTACTTGGAGCAGCAAGTTAGGGTTATTGCAGCAGAATTGGCCGTTGAGAAGGCGTCTTCGAACCAGGCAGGCAAGGATAAGAGTGTCTTAGAGTCTTCATTTGCAGAGCAGCTTTCCCATGCCTCTGAGAGATTAGGAGCCTGAAAGCCTTGTTGGACCAGAAGGAGGAGTATTCTAGTGAACTTGTTCAATCGCTCACTCAAACTCAGGAAGACCTTTGTAACTCTTTGGTGAAGGTCCAGTTTCTGGAAAGGTCCTTCGCTCCTTTAAAGGCCTCTCATGATGCTGCCGTGGCTGAAATGGATGAGTTAAGAGCTGAAGTTGAATTGTGGGAGAAATATTATGAAGATCTTGAAGACAAAGCAGTTGTTGATGTTAGCTGGTCTTATTTGAACTCCCGTCTTGACATATTGACAAAAATGATCCAAGAGGGTTTTTGACTTGGAAGCCGAAATTGCTAAAACCAAAGAGACAATTGAGAAGTCACAACAAAGTCAAAGTCTCTCTTCACCAAAGGTTGAGGTCCCTGCTGCTCGTGTCTCTCCATCTCAAGCCGCTCCTCCTGCCAGTGAAGACAACCCCTCATCTGAAAAAGTTTAAGAACTTGGTTCTTTTTATTTTATTTGTATCAATTGGTGGTTACCCCCAGTCCCATCGGGGGTAAAGTTTGGATCCTTCGTAAGTCTCCAATTGACAACTTAGGGGCAACCAATGTCAAAATTAATACGGCTTAGACTAAGTTAATACTTAGTTTATTTTGTCGTTAGTATATCAATATCAATATCAGCATGCCTTTAGTTTCCGTTGAGTTTTTGTTTCACTATTTAAGTCTTTGCATGCTTTATTCTTGAAGTTTTCGATTTCCCTCTAAGTTTTGAATTTATAAAATGCTTAGATTATTCGTACATTTTTCGTAATAGGCATGGTTTATGAAAGAGGGCCCTTTTTTTATCGACACTTAATGAAGAAGACGTCTCAACTTCATAATGGTGTAAATATACAAAAGAGAGATAGGAATTTTCACATGTTTTTCTTTAACAATGTTTTGAATAAAGTTTTTGCATTGAACTTTCATAACATTTCACATGTGTTTGTGTATCGTCTATAACACATTTTGCAACTGTTTTCTTTTAACAAGTTTGATATAAACTTGCACTCGTAACTGTTTTTCTTTTGTAATAGTTTTTTCGAATTAGTACAAGAGGATAACTGTTTTTTGTTTATAACAGTTTTAGATATAAGGGTATGAATTTTTACCCATAATTGTTTTTATTGATAACCGTTTTTAAATGTATACAAGGGTAATGTTTTTTCATCCATAATTGTTTTCATTCACAATAGTTTTCTGAATATGTACAAGGATAATGATCTTTCATCTGTAACTGTTTTCTGTTACAACAGTTTTTGGGTAAGTACAAAGATGTGCATTTCTACCCGTAACTAATATTATGTCTTTAACCTGATCATTCGTTTACATTTATGAATATGTTTTCGAAAGTTTTTGGATCAGGCTTTGTGTTTTGAGTCTTTGGCTCTTTTTTATTTTGCTCATAGTACTTGACTTGTTGGGAAGATGGATCTTCAGGCTCGAGCTTTGACATTTTGATAGTCTTCTTTGCTTCATCTTTGCCCTCCATATTGTATAGTCCCCCAAGTGTTTGAGATTTGAAGGATGAAATCTCGAGCACTTGACTATTCTTTCCTTGTGGTCCTTTTCCTGAAAAGGAAAAACGTACGGGACTCGAAGGTATATAGTTTTTAGATGATGACTGCTTAACCCTTTAAAACGTCCATTAGAAAGTTGTAAACCTAGACCGGGAATTCAGTTACTTACTTGTATCTTTGCAGGTCTAATATCATCATCTGGTGATGGGTTAGCTTTTTGCCTATCATCTAAAACGGTTAGTATAATTGTAACTTTACAAAAGCAAAATCGAACGTAATGATACCTGACCGGGGGTATTCCTTTTACTTAGAAGTAGTACTTCTTCGATGAACGGCATTCCAACTGGTTGGTAGGATTCTGCCGCCCATAGCCTCGAGCTCATAAGCGCCCTTTCCAGCAATGCCACGGACTTTGTAAGGTCCCTCCCAATTTGGATTTAGCTTTCCTGCACCGGCTTCCTTCATTGATTGGAAGACTTTCTTGAGGACGAAGTCCCCAATTTTGAAATATCTGAGGTGAGATTTTCTGTTGTAGTATCGCTCTATAATTTGTTTTTGGGCTGCCATACGTATTAGTGCATCTTCTCTTCTTTGTTCGAGCAAGTCCAGATTTGTCATCAACTCGTCGTTGTTTGATTGTTCCGTTGCTGTTGTGAACCTTATGCTTGGTTCACAAATTTCCACGGGTATTAAAGCTTCTGCACTGTAAACAAGCGCGAATGGAGTCTCCCCCCTAGCTGTTTTTGCAGTAGTCCTATAAGCCTATAATATCGCCAGTAGTTCGTCTGTCCAGTTTCCCTTGGCTCTTTCCAACCATTTCTTCAGGTTGCTAACGAGAACTTTGTTGGTTGACTTGGCTTTCCCATTAACCACTGGGTGATAAGGTGATGAAGTGATTCTTTTGATTTTCCAGCTTTCGAAGAATTCTGTGATTTGTGAGCCTATAAATTGTGGGCCATTATCACATGTGATTTCCTTCGGTATTCCAAAGAGGCATATTATATTTCACCATATGAAGCTCTTCATTTCTTTCTCTCGCACCTAATTAAAAGTTTCTGCCTCCACCCACTTTGTGAAATAATCAGTTAACACGAGTAAGAACCGTACCTTTCCTTTAGCTAGGGGAAGGGGTCCCACTATGTCCCTACCCTATTTCATGAATGGCCATGGCGATATTACTGGGTGAAGTAGCTCCGCTGGTCAATGCATGTTGTTAGCAAATCGTTGACATTTGTCGCATTTAGCCATGAAACTCTCGGCCTCTTCTTCCATTTTGGGCCAATAATACCCTGCTCTGATTAGGGTTTTAACTAAGGATCTTGCTCCTGAGTGGTTTCCGCAGTGTCCTTCGTGCACCTCCTTCAAAACGAACTCCGTTTGATTGGGTCCGAGGCACTTAGCTAAGGGACCCCCAAACATTTTGCGGTATAATGTGTCACGAATGAGGCAATACCGGGCAACTTTTCGGCGAAGCACTTGAGCTGCTTTCTTGTCCTCGGGTACAATGCCATTCAGCAAAAAGTTTAAAATTCCGTTTCTCCAATCCTAGGTTAAATGGTTAAATGTTACCTCATTCTTTTCCTGGTCGATTGCTGAATGAAATAGGTGTAGACAATTTCATTGTCTTTATTTGTCACTTCCGCAACTTCTGCGAGGTTAGATAATGCATCCGCTTATGCATTTTCCTCCCTGGGTATTTGCATAACTTTCCATGACTGGAATTGTCTTACCAGGTCTCGTGCCTTTTCCAGGTATTGTTGCATCCGGGCCTCTCTAGCGGTGTAAGTCCTTTGCATCCGGTTCACCACTAGTTGAGAGTCACTTTTGATCACGATTTGCTCGATTGAGAGCTCTCGTGCCAGTTCAAGCGCTGCAATGATAGCTTTGTACTCTGCTTCATTGTTAGTTATGGGATAACATGTAATAGCTTGTCGTATCTTTTCACCCGTAGGTGATATTAAAACAATTCCCAAGCCAGCTCCTTTCACATTAGAGGAGCCGTTAGTAAATAGGGTTCATATTCCTGGATTAGCCCCATTAAAGAGTTTTAGCTCTTTTTCCACTTCAGGAATTATGCTAGTATTAAAATCAGAGACGAAATCAGCCAAAATCTGAGACTTTATTGCAGTCCTAGGCTGATATATTATGTCATGCTCGCTTAATTCTATCGCCCATTTAGCTAATCTTCCTGATAATTCTTGTTTATGCAAAATATTGCTCAATGGGTATGAGGTTACAACAGTGATTGGATGACATTGAAAGTATGGCCTTAATTTTCTAGCTGCCATGATTAGAGCTAAGGCTAATTTTTCTAGATGTGGGTATCTAGTTTCAACATCTAATAAAGACTTGCTTACATAATAAATTGGAGATTGTTTACCTTTGTCTTCTCTTATCAGTACTGCACTTACGACAATTTCTGCAACGACAAGATAAACCTACAATCTCTCCCCTCTTTTGGCTTAGATAGAAACGTTTTTTTTGTAGATATGCCTTCATATCTTTGAGAGCCTGCTGACATTCTTCAGTCCATTCGAATTGGTTCTACTTTTTAAGAATTGAAAAGAATTTAAAACTCTTCTCCGAATACTTGGAAATAAATCTTCCTAAGGCTGCAATGCTTCATGTTAGTCTCTGAACTTCTTTTTTTGCTCGTAAGTACATTAGGTATCTCATCAATAGCTTTAATTTGAGCAGGATTTACCTCTATTCCTCTATTTGATACAAGAAAACCCAAAAACTTACCCGATTCTACGCCAAAGGCGCATTTTCCTGGATTTAGTTTCATGTTATACCTGCGTAGGATTTCGAAGGTAATTGAAAGATGTTGGAAGTGATCTTTCGCTTGTGTTGATTTGACCAGCATGTCATCAATGTATACCTCCATCAGTTTCCCAAGATGTTGTTGGAACATCTTGGTCACTAGCCTTTGATACGTGGCTCCAGCATTTTTCAGGCCAAAAGTCATGACCTTGTAACAATAAGTCCCCTGTTTGTAATAAAGGAAGTTTTTTCCTCGTCTGAGGGATCCATTTTAATCTGATTATAACCAGAGTACGCATCTAGAAAGCTCAAAAATTTATGAGCTCTTCGTCGATCACTTGGTTCTTGAATGGTCCTTGCTTTCTTTTCTTTTCTTTTGCTTGACAAGCACGAAAGATGGATCTTAATTTAGTTTATGAGTCATCACTTCCGGAGTAATACCTGTCATGTTTGAATGGTACCAAGCAAAGCAACCTGCGTTAGCATTTAAATATTCAATTAACATACCTCTTCTGCTGAGGCTTAGCCTCGTGCCTATGTGGACTTTCTGTTCGGGCTTCTGCTCAAACAATGGAACAACTTCGAGCTCCTCCGTAGTCATTTTGATATGCTCGTCCTCTTCTGGTTCCTGAATGACATCAGGTCTGGAATCCATGTCTGTATGTTTTGATACTTCTTCCGAGGTGACTTGGTTCACCTTCTGGTGGTTATTTTCTTCCGCACCTATTTGAACAACAGTTTCTCCTGTACCTGCTTGATTAACAGTTGTTTCCATACTTGTTTGATTAACAGTTGCTTCCGTGCCTGTTTGAATGAACCTTTCGTCTTTTGATTTCTCCGTTTCTTCATTTTTGTTAGAGTATGCTACAGAATTTATATTCCTTGAGGTTTGCTGATCGCTTCGAATCTGTTGAATTCCCTATTCAGAGGGGAATTTAATTACCTTATGTAAGGTAGATGGTACAACTTTCATGTCATGGATCCATGGTCTCCCCATGATTACGTTATAGGCCATGTTAGTATCGATGACTTGGAATCTAGTATTTTTGATTACTCCCTCTGCATAGGTGCTAAGCTCAATTTCCCCTTTTGTTATGACCGTAGAGTTGTCAATCCCAGATAAGGCTCGTGCTTTGGGGATTATTTGATCCTCCATTAGCATTTTTTCCACAACTCTCGACAAAATGATGTTGACTGAGCTACCTGGATCAATCAGCACTCTTTTTACGTTAGTGTCATGTATAAGTAGGGATATTACCAGTGCATCGTTGTGTGGAAGCATTAATCCGTTGATATCTGCATCGTCGAATGATATATTGTCTGCTTCCCATTCTTCACGAATCCGCTTCCCGTGTGTAATTGTGAATTTTGTGGTTCTTTTGCAGATTAATCCGTTCACCTCCTCACCTCCATGTATCACGTTGACCGTTCATTTTGGAGATGGTGGTTTTGGGGGCTTCTGTCTGTTCTTTATATATGTTTGATTACCTTTTTCATTAAACAATTCTATTAGATAACCCTGTTTTAATAATTGTTCTACCTCACCTTGCAAAAATCTGCAATCCGACGTTCTGTGTCCATGATCGTTATGGAATTCACACCAGAAGTTTGAATTCCTTCTATTTGGGTTTGACCTCATTTCTTTAGGCCATCGAACCTTATCGCCCATATTTCTCAGTACTGTGATTAGTTCAAAAGTACTTACATTGAAGTTGTGGTCTCCAATTCTTGTACTACCTCTGCTTCGTTCATCGCGATCCTTTCTGGATCTTGATGAGGATGAGCCCGTATCTCTATTTGATGGTCTGTATTCTGACCGGGCATTTTCAAACCTGGGACGAGTTTCTCGCCCCGAAGGTCCCATATAAGGGTCGTTCATGTTTTTACCTGTTCTCTTTTTTGGTTCGGAGCGTCTGAAACTGGTTCGATCTTCAGCTTTTGATTGAGCAATGGTGTCTTCTTCTATTTGTAGCTTAGTGTTATACCTGTTATAGACGTCGTTCCATGTTCTGGCTGGGAATTCCCTCAAGCTTTCCTTGAGTCTCCTCGTGGCTTCAGAGCTTCTATCATTTAAATTGCTTGCAAATGCCATGCCCAATTGTCATGTACCCTTGGTAGCAGCATTCTTTCTCCTTGAAACCTGTCTACAAATTCACGAAGCAACTCCGCGTATCCTTGTTTTATTTTGAATATGTTTTCCATTCTTTTTTTTGACTTTTTGTGCACCGGAATACGCTTTTATAAAAGAATCTGCAAGCTCAGCAAAAGATTCAATAGAATTTTCGGGTAGAAGGGAATACCATGTTAATGCTCCTTTGGAGAGTGTTTCTCCGAACTTCTTGACTAGGACTGACTCAATTTCTTGTTTAGTCAGGTCATTGCCTTTTACTCTAGTGGTAAAAGCAGTTACATGATCACATGGATAGGTTATCCCGTCATACTTGGGAATATCATGCATTTTGAATTTATTTGGGATAGGCAAGGGTGCTGCACTTGGCTTCCAAGGTTGTTGAGAATATCTATCAACATCAATGCCTTTAATGACAGGTGGTACTCCAGGGATTTGCTCAATCCGATCGTTTTGTTCCTTCACCTGTTTCTGTAAGGTTAGTAATAAAGATTGTAATTCTGGTTTATTGGACATACCTGGTCTTGCTTCAAGGGACTCATTTAGAGCGCCTCCGCTTCCTGAGTTTGCTAACCCAGATTGTGGGTTTTCCACAGTTACGGTGTTATTAGGAGGTGGCGTAGGTGATGCAGCTGGTAATCCTCTCATGAAAGCTTGTAAAGCTTGAGTCACATATTCACCAACCATTTGCTTCACCTGATCTTGTTCTCCTGTTTGTTCATTTGCGTTGTTATTATTGTTTTGAGTCGTGGATCTCTCTAGGGAATTCTCCCTTGAGCCCTGTGGGGTTCTTGAAGTTGATGGAACTGGAGTTCCAATTCTCTATTGATTGTTGTCGTTGGCGTTCGACATAATTCTCAGAATGTTATTTGAGAAGAAACAAAGATTACCAGATCCTCGGTAACAGAACCAATTTGTTTAACCAAAGAATTAGATTCTTTGCCAAAGCTATTTTAAGAAGAACACGGGTTTCTGATAACCAAAGAATAAGCTAATAATTGCAAGTAAATTTGTAATTGGAAAGCAGTAAGATGCGCAAAAAATAAGTATATTGCAATAGTAGTTCGAATGTGTTTACAAGTTATATTTTACTCCCTTATATAGAGAATTTCTTAATATAACATCTACCTTTTTCAGTGATTGAGCATTAATGATTAATAATGACATTAATGTAACGTTACAATGATTAACCGTAACTGTTGCATGAAGGTTATGTAACGTTTGACTCATTAATTGAAAATCTCCGAATCTGCCCTTTATTCTGCCTGGATTCATCCTGCCCCTGTCTCTTCATCTTCTCAATTAGGTTAAGATTCCCGTATCTGATTATCCCGTGGGTATGCTATTCCGTGCCTCTTTGCCTCGTACCTCTTCATGAAGTTTCGTCCAGTTGTCACGTTTTCATATTTCCACATAAATTACTGAGTCATCACAATTTTTACATGTGTGAAGCTCTTTTTTACCAATATAGTTATTAGCACGAATCGCTCCTTCTCGTAAAAGAACAAATGGTAGGTTTCTTAACTTCCACGGCTTGGGTTATTCATGCCCTTTTGGCCATTAGGTAACTTTCTTAAACTTTCTTCACATATATCGTTAGTCTTTATGCACTATTTTTTACTAATCCACATAAATCTAGTTTGATTTTCTGCTAAAAAGACATAAATTCGATGGGGGTGATTTATCAATTCCAAACTAGAGATCATTCTTTAATATCTAGTTTTCTATATCACAATATATGATCAAAGTCCAACTGATCTAATAGGACTACTAGGCTTAACATAATAACAGAGCGCTAAAATTAATATATACGTAGACTATATGATGTATTTTACAACAACTTGGTCGGTGTTAACTATCATCAGTGTATAGTCTATGACATGCATGTTTGTATACGTTAACTCAATACATTAACATAGCACATCAATACTGCTTATATTGTGTGTATATTTGTTCAAATTTTCTAATGTAATGTGCATTGTGAAGTTACTATGCAGGTATAGTTTTGATGATATTAAAAAAATTCATGTTCTTTGTATGCACTCATAATTCTTTTATGTGGTAATATGAAAAAGTGACTTACTTCTATTTTGGCGGCGTAAATATATATTAAGCTAATTATTATTTTACTTTAGACACATGAAAGTTGATAATAGTTATATCATGGTCCATACTAACTGATGATAGACTATAATTACGTATTTTAGTCGCTTATTACACTCTAATTTATTGCACTTTAATTGAGTTTGAGCTTTAATCGCTAGTGTTTTGCACTAATTATGTGTTTTATGCCTTGTAGGAGTGATTCCAAGATATATAGATGTTATGGAATGAATTTAAGTAATTTGAAGCTTTGAAGTTTTAGTAAAAACTAAAGAAATTAAGCCGGGATCGTGTTCGGGGGTCGAATTTGATAGTTGAGAACAAACGAAGACTCGATGAGGTATATTACATACTGTCTAGTAAAATGGACATAACTTATTTCTCCGAACTCCATTTGGACTATATAATATATGGTTGTCAAGCTAACTCAGAGAGCTACAACTTTCATGTTTTACGTTTTCTCAAATTCCAAACAGAACAGGGTGAAAGACGCGGTCGAAACCGCAACCGCGGAACTGGACGGGGCAGAATAAGAGAACTGGTAAATGACCGTGCCCACGCCGCGTTTAGCCGCGGCCGCGAGCATCCAGGCGTAAAAAAACAGTACTTTTTCGCGTGGAAGAAGGTATAATTGTTTGGTCCCGACCCTACTTGGTATATATACATGGGAGAACGTTATTGTAACGACCTGGTCGGTCGTTCCATAGAATTTGTATTATAAATACTGTTATTGATGTGTTAGAGGTGGTAGGCTTGAAATCGGAATGGTTATAATGATAAATTAGTCACTTAGTCTTTAAAAATAGCCTTAAAGTTGGAAAGTTCAATTGAGAGTTGACTTATTGGGAAACGACCTCGAAATGTCATTTTGGACTTGTCTGCAAAATTTCAGATCAATCGGAGTTGATTTGGATAGTTTCGGCATCATGGTGGATTTTAGAAATATCAATGTTATTAGGCTTGAATTCGATGTGAATTTGGTGTTTTGAGAGTGCAACTAAGTTTGAATGATGTTATGGTATGTGTTGGTAAGTCTGGTTGGGGTCCCGAGGGGCTCAAGATTGATTTCGGGTGTTTAACGGGCATTTTTGAACTTAGATCAAATGCTGGTTTCTGGTTTTTGTGCATAGCACTTTTGTTCACTGCGATCGCGAGGGAAGGGATGAGATCGCAATGAGTTAATTTGGGGGCAGGTTCATTTGTGCTATGCTATCGCGTACAACGGGCTGCGATCGCAGAGAAGTGGGAGAGGACCATGTGCGATCGCATAGGGTATTGGGCGCGATCGCATAGGGTATTGAGCGCGTGGGGGATTGGCTGGCAAAAAGCACTGTGCGATCGCATGCTTTGAGCTGCGACCGCGGAGGTAAAAAAGGAGAACACTGTGCGATCGCGTGGATTTGACCGCGATTGCGGAGAGTAAATCACTGGGCAGTATTTAAATATTTCCTCCACGACTTAAACCCTCCTTTTTACCATTGTTGTACGGAAAAGAGCTCTTGGGGGCGATTTTGAAGAGGAAAATTCTTGTTCTTCATAGAGGTAAGTGTTCTAGTCATTAAAACTCGATTATTGATGATTATAGAGCATAAAACCAGTGTAAATTCATGGAAAATTAGTAGAAAAATTGGGTTCTAGGGCTTGAGATTATGAGACCTTCAAGGGTCGATTTGAGGGGTCAAACGAACTCCGAGTTTGGCGTTCTTTATATGTACGGACTCGTGAGAGGACGAAGAACACTTTTATATAAAAATTTCTGAGTTTCAGGATGCGGTCCCGGGGGTCGGGTTTTGACCGAATTCGGATTTTTGAGCTACATTTGATATCTTTCGATTGGAATTCATTCCTTAAGCACATATTGATGATGAAAGTCTGAACTTGGTAGATTTGGAGCTTTCAGAGGTTGATTCGCGAGGCAAGCGTGTCGTGGAATAGTTTTCGGACTAGTTTTGAGGTAAGTAATGTCTTGAAATCCTGTCCTGAGGGTATGGAACCCCGGACTATGCACACTTCACGGGTTTTGGAATGCAAAGATTTAATCTTTGGAAATATCTTCCCTATTTAGGCGACTATTGAGTAGCTAAACCGACTTTTAAGCCTATGCTTAACTAGTATTATTTTATTATGATATGATTTGGGTTGTAAGCCGTGTTTGGGGCCTAGTGCCGATCTGTTTTCCCCTTGGGGGTTGTGTTTACTATATTTTCCTCACTGATATGTTATGATTTTACACTCAGTATTTTTCTGATAAATTGTTTTGACACTCAGAGTACTTTGATACTATTTACTGAAAAATGAAACACTGATTTTGGGTCGAGAACCCAGTTTGTTTATGGCCTAAGGGCTAACTGAGTCTGACTGAGTGATGTGAGGAGGCTTCCAGGCCTTATGAGTGATGTGAGGAGGCTTCCAGGCCTTGTGAGTGGTGTGAGGAGGCTTCCAGGCCTCTGGAGAGAGATGAGAAGGCTTCCAGGCCTTATGTTATTATTGCACTTGGCTGTAGGAGCCTCTCCGGAGTCTGTAACACACCCCCAGTGAGCGCCGGACCGATTGAGTGATGATGATTGCCCGCGGGGCTGATACTGAGTAATGATTGATACTGAGTGATTGAGGGAATGTCTGAGGGCAACTGTTACGAGAAATAATTTTGGCCCGAGAGGCAGTTTTATGATGAGTTTACTATATTTTCGAACCATGATTTACTTCGTTTCCAACTGACTTTTACTGAAATATACGGATATTACACTTATTTTTAAAGGTTTTCTAGAAACTGATTCAAACTTATGTATTTGATGAATACTACATGGTGACTTGGTGTTTTTACTGGTTTTGTGAAATTGTGTATCTGTCTGTGTGCTTTATATTTCTCATACTGTGATTTCTTTTCATTACTACTGAGTTGGCGTACTCATCATTACTCCGTGTGCCCCGGTGCACAGATCCAGGTACTAGCTCGCAGCAGTAGCTGACGTAGGTTCGATAGCTGCATTTCACGGGATTTCGAGGTAGCTGCCCAGCGTCCACATCTTCTCCATTTCCCTTCCTTATTTAGTCTTAGCATTTGATTCAGAGACATATATTATAGTTTTAGCAGAGTTAGATTTATTTATTCTTAGATGCTCATGACTATTGACTCCAGTTCTGGGAGGTTGTTTAGTTCAATATTGGGGCGCTAGACTTATATAATTAAATCCTTTGTTATGATTGTTGTTATTTGCTATATTGTGAACTGTTAAAATAAGAATAACTGCGTAGTAATGTGATGGTTGGCTAGCCTATTTCCACGATAGGCGTCATCACGACCTGTTAGGATTTGGGGTCGTGACAGTTATTTTTGGGGGATTGGACATATTTTGGACACAAATTCGACCTAAGGAGGCAGAGACACAATAGGAGCAAGGCGGAGAATTCTTCTACAAGTTTTTCCTTCCTCTTCCTATTTTTCATTGTTGGTTATGACTTTTAGTATTGTATTTTTACATATTATTATGAATATCTACTTTGTTATCTAGGGTTTTGATGGAACCTTTTATAGGATAAATTCTTGTTATGTTTTTATATAATTTTGCCAAAGTTTAATCTCTATTTGTTCAACTACGTTCTTGTTGTAGTTGATTGAAGGGCCCTCAATTAGTTGTTCCTATTTATTATGTATCTACTTGAGAGAGAGTGCATATTTAGGTAGTTGTTTGAACAACATCACTCCCGGAGTATAGGAGAGATCCATAACCGAGGGTTTAGAGGTTAGATTAGAGATGACGATACCTCGGGTGCAATCTAAAGTGAACTGTAATGCAATTTAGCTAGCGTAACTTGAGAGAGTGCGTCTAGTAGATTATCATAATTACTTGAGAGAGATTTATGATAGCTTGAGTGTTCATAATTTATAGAGAATACTTAGGCAAAATTATAGAAGACATAGCGGGAAGGATTCCGACAATTGGGGAAATCTAATTCTAGACCTCCTTAATCTTTTCTCCAACCCGTAGTATCTTTAGTGTTAATTTACTATTTTAAATTGTTAGTTAATTAGATATAAGAATCTTAATATTTATAACATAGGAATTGTTCGAGCTTGTCTTCTTAGCAATATTGAACAGTTGTAGCTAAGCCTTAGTTCTCTGTGGGATTCGACTCCGAACTTGTAAACCGGATTATATTTGCAACGACCGCTTTGTACTTTTTATAAGGCATAGTTGGGTGTGATAACTAACTAATTAGATGCACATATAATCAATCTAAGTTGATTACTTCTTCAAGAATCATATTTAAAAATAGGCAGAATACATCGGCATGCCATTAAACTTGTCCTCACTTTTCACTTTGACACTCCATCTTAAGTCCGTTTCATTTGAACACTCCAACCACACCTCGAATGTGTCAATTAAACACAAAATGATGATATGGCATAGAGCGTGTATTACACGATTTTTCAGAGCGTGAGAGAGCAATTTTTCTTATAATTTTTTTTCTACTATTCTTTCCGCTATTCTTTCTACGCACCATTGCTGCATAGTTCTTTCGCACACCTGATGACTCTCAAACTTGGCCAAACCTTCCTAAATCCAATCAACCAAACAAATCATTTTTAGAACTACATATTTTTATAACAAGACATATATGAAGAAACAAAAGGTGTAGAAGAAAGAGGTTGGGCGGTTTCAATGGTGGTCACCGGAAAGTTTATACATCGACCAGATTTGGAAGTGGAAAAACCAGTCGTCAGCAGCCGCTACTCCCACGACGGAGAACACCGGAGCAACTGCGATAGAGGTAGCGACAAAAAGACGAAAAATAGCCCGAAATCAGATTCACATCTCAAAAATCTCGGCGAGCCTTCATTTTTTCCAGCGAGTTTCGTGAATCAAAAGAAGAAGAAAATCAAGTTTGAATTATTTAAAAAAATTCGCCCAAAGCTACAACGTGAAGAAGAAGAAGAAGAGGGAAATGGTCAAATTTCTGGAGAAGAAGATAGTTGGAAAAGAAATTGTCAAAAATTACTTTTTTCCGGCGAGGTGTCGTCGAGGAAAATGACGATGGGCTGTTGAAGTGGCTGGATCTCGTGAAGAACCTGTTGAACATGTTGAAGTGGGTCTGAAACTCCATTAATGAACTTGAATACCTATAACAATGGAAATTGAAGTGAGAAAGATTCTAAAAGATAAGAAGAAAAAAGAACGAGAGAGAAGGAGTCGGCGACTGTTGAAGAACGAGAGAGAAGGAGTCGGCGGCTGTTAAACGAAATAAAATTTATTTTAGTTGTTCTTATTTTTCTTTAACTTTTTTTTCAAAAGCTTTTTTTAATTAATTAATTCAAGTTCAATCCATGTGTCTCTTTTTTATTCGTCACCGTGGCGGGTGAATTACACTCATTGTTTATGTTTGGCTGCTTAAGAATTTTGTGTCTAAATGACACATTCGAGGTGTGATTGGAGTGTTCAAATGAAACGGACTTAAGACGGAGAGTCAAAGTGAAAAGTGAGGACAAGCTTAATGGCATGCCGATGTATTCTACCTTAAAAATAATAACTTTGAGGAGCAAAAATATCTTATGTGCATTAATATCGTGATTGAGATATGTGATTGTATGGCTACCCGCTAATTGACTTTATAGATCTTCTGATAATATAGTTCAGTTTTTGCATCAAATTAAATATGTGATAAGGTGATGCAGATACAAATAGTTTTATTTATCACTAGACAAGTTTTCACTTGTAACCTTTGGAGGTGGTAAAAGTTTAAAGTCTTATGATGACGAGATGTATGATGTCATTGATTGAGGGTAAGACGGTGGGTTCAAGTCCCAACGTACTATGTTAATCAAAAGCCGTTGAATTCGAGTTCCAACACATTATGGCCTAACATGCCTTGATATGAGTAAGGCATTGGGTTTGAGTCCAAATGCACCATATTGATGATATAATAATAACTAAAGAAATATAGTGTTATTTCATGAAAAGGCATGAAACTTGTCCCACTTGATTTGCTTCATTCTTGAGTGAATGTGATAGTGGTGCATAATAAGTCTAAATGAAGACAAGTGGTTGACCAATGAACGTGGGCGTGCCAAAGACCAAAATAATAATAGTCATATTATGGTAAATGTAAAAAGGAGATTCTCAAAATAATCCTTCAAAGGTGAAGGAAATATGTATCGATGTGGTCTGTTAATACGAGACACGCTCACATGATTATAGTCCATTACTCAAAATTGTGACTTGTGATAAGCATTGTAAATGTAGACTCATTTCTGAAAGTGAATGTGAAAATATATACTTCACGTGATAAAGATTATGCATAATAATGTGCTTATGTATGGATGGATAAATACCACAACTCACCGAGAGAAATAAAGATAATGAATTTTACAATGTGTTTACACGACTATGTCATTGGTCGCGTATATGTGGTATGCCCAAAACAAATATATTTTGCCGTGCCTTATAAAAAGTTATTAAAGGCAAAAGTAAAGCAAGAAATGATTTTGCTTATAATGATTTTGACCATGACAATTTTTATGATATGATTTTCTCCGTGAAGGATATTCACCATATGGATGGTGTGACAAAAGATCTTGTAGTACAAAATTAATTAAGAGCTCTGGAAGAGCGAATTTGTTACTACCCGAATTAATAAAATTGTTCTTGACATTAATATTGTAGTAAGTCTTAAAAGAAACTTTTGGAGTTTCAAACATATTAGCCAAAGTGTTTGGCATTTGAGACTATAAATGAAAGGAAGATTGAATATCTTCATATTACTATAATCATACCGGGTAAGTATGAAAGGTTACCCGATTTTTCTTCTATTTGTACTACACTATAAGCATGATGATGGAATCACATGCCACAAGTAAACAAGAGGTTTGCTTAAGAAAATATTAGTTGGCATGACCATTAGCCATCCCGGTTCAATTATGATGCAAAAATTAATTGAGAATTCACATTGGCATATATTGAAGAAATAAAAGGTTCTTCAAGAATTCTCTTGTGTTGTTTATTGTAACGACCCGGTCCGTCGTTACGCAGTATACGCATCTATTCCTTTATTTCTGTCTTGTAGTAGCTCGGTTAGACTGTTCAAGAAGTGTTGGGGTTGGTTGGTTCGGGTTCGGAGTGAAAATAGGGTGGATTGAGACACTTAGTCTCTAACAAGAGCTTTAGAGTTGGAAAAGTCAACCCGGAGTTGACTTATTGGTAAACGACCTCAGAATGCGGATTTTATGATTCGGATAGCTTCGTTAGGTGATTTGGGACTTAGGAGTGTGTTTAGAATATTTTTAGAATGCCCGGTGTAGAATTAGGCTTGAATTGGCGAAGTTAGTATTTTGGCGAATTCCGGTTGATAGGAAAGATTTTGATACGAGGGTCTGCATGGGATTCCGAGAGTTTTTGTAGCTTCGTTAGGTCATTTTGGACTTGCCCGCAAAATTTCAAGTCATTCGGAGACGGTTTGGTTGGGTTTCTGATCAAATGCGTGTTTCAGAAGTTTTTTGGAAATCATAGGCTTGAATTGGATGAGAATTTATGGTTTTGATGTTGTTTTTAGTGTTTTAATGGCTAGACTAAGTTTTAATAACCATATTTGTTATGTTGGTATGTTTGGTTGGGGCCCCGAGGGGCTCGGGTTTGATTTCGGGCGTTAAACGGAGAAATAGGGACTTGAAATGCAGCTGAAGCTGCTACTGCTGGTGTGATCGCACCTGCGATGCTTGGACCGCAGGTGCGGACATCGCAGGCGCGAGAGTGAAGGCGCAGGGGCGGAAATTCGTCGCAAGGGCGGAAGGAAGATCGCACCTGCGAGGTCGCAGGTGCGGGAGATGGGTTCGCAGGTGCGGGCTTTGAGTTTTAAGTGAAGGATCGCATGTGCGGTCAATGCGTCGCCCCTGCGGGCCCGCCGCAGGCGCGGAGCCTGGGCGTTTAAGTGACTTTCGCAGGTGCGGTAAAAATGTCGCGCCTGCGGAGTCGCAAGTGCGAGAAATGTACCGCTGTTGCGGAAATGCCTGGGCAGAACTATAAAAAGGCAGCCTTCGCGAAATTTGTCCTCTTTTCACCATCTATACACACGGGTTGGAGGTTTTGAAGGCATTTGAAGAGTTATTTCGTTGTTTCTTCAAGGAGGTAAGTTTCTTGGACTCAAAACTCGTTATGTGGTGCATTAAGAACGATTTTAGATTGGAATCATGGGTAAAAACAGTAGAAAAATGGTGGTTAGGGCTTGGATTTAAGAGAGGAAGAATGGGGGAAATGGAGGACCATTTGAGGTCCTATTTTCATGCTCTTGGTATGGTTAGACTCGGGAAAGGACAAGGGACCTAGTGTTGTGAAAATT
>MDKH01037622.1:0-13284 GCA_005239495.1 Nicotiana undulata
TACGTCGCCCTTCCAAAGCATCTCAGGAAGGCGCCGCGTAACAGTTGGTATCAGAGCTTAGGCATGACCATAGTAGTATTGTGAATTTGATTTTGTATAAGAGAAAGAAAGAACAGTGAAGAAAAAGAGAAAGGAGAAGAAAGAATAAGAATATGGAAAGGAAGAGTGGTGGGTGAACGAAGAAGAAGGAAGATGGGTGGGTAGAGAAGTGTCAGGTCTTTTTCCATTTTTTCTTTTTTATGTTTTTAATTTGTAACTTATTTTTTGCTGATTTATTATTTAAAAATGAGACCACAAATAACACATGTCAAGTAATAAATAGCCTAGCATATGACATGTTGTACATGTCAGCGCAATTGATATACACGCTCTGCTATATGTATTTATTAGTACTCATTCCGTCAAGTTGGAGTATTCAAATGAGAAAACTGTAAGTTTATGTATCGACTTTACAAACTGATACAAGTTTAAGTGGCCACGAGGCCATTCCGTCTTTTATTTTAGCAAGTCAGGTTGGGTGTATGAGTGAACATTTTGTGTTTTGTTTGGGTGTTAATTATTTTATTTGATCCAAAAATATAAAAAAGTTCACTTGAACTGCCACGTCATATTTTTTTCACGAAAAAGTTTGATATTCCAGTTGAATGAACATATGTGTATAATAGGAATAATTGAGTGACTTTCCTGTTACAGACAGAAGAAAAGTGACTTTAGTCCATAATTTTAGATAGTTGAGTGATCATTTGGATAATGGACTAATAAAAAAATGAGGCATGCCTGGAGCAGCGCGTGCAATGCGTGGATTAGGCATAGCTTACGAATCAACCCTTATCATGGACTAGTTGCGAAATTAAGTGGAGAATCAATGTAGAGAGCAGCGGTTTATGTGCACACATGCTCTTCTTCTTAGACCATGTAAAGTAATTATGTATTTCTCCATAAATATTTAAATTTGTATATATTTGACGTGGCGAATGACGAATAAAAAATGACATATATTATTTTGAGTTAAAAAAGAAGAAGGAAAAACTATGGTGTTCTTCACTATTTTTATGTGTTCTTGTTCCAAGCACGATTTTAATCCAAATTTTTAAGAGAAATTCCTCCAAATTTGTTATAATTTCAGCTAAAGATTCCCCACGACGACCCAAAGACAACCTCAATATTAATTTCCCAAACTTTCATCAAATCAAGTAACCTATTTTAAACCTTCAAGCTTTTTAAAGACCCCATTAATGGTGTTTCGATTTGAAATGAAGAACTCGAACTCATTTCAAGTTTTAATCAATAAGGGGTGTGGGGGTGGGGGTGGGGGGAGAGGTGCTCCCGGATAAGAGTAAAGAAGAAGAAGAAGGAAATAAAAAAGAAAAAGAAAAGAAAAAATTTGTTTTTTTGGGTCTTCACGCGCTTATATTAGGTGAAAGAAATGCTTAATTGAGATACGGTTTTCGGATAATATAAGTATTCAATAGGAACACACTTGAGTTTAGGTGTTTAAATGAATAATAAGTTTCGGATAATATAAGTATTCAATAGGAACACCCTTGAGTTTAGGTGTTTAAATGAATAATAAGTTTCGGATAATATAAGTATTCAATAGAAACACCCTTGAGTTTAGGTGTTTAAATGAATAATTGTGTTAACTTTAAGCGTGTATTCAACCTTTTATTTCTTTCTTTCCTTGTTTGCTTTTCGTAAAGCAATTGGACCCCGTTTAATAACAACTACCTGATATTCAGGGGATTCTTTTTCTGAACCCATACTTATTTTTATGGGTTTTTTTTCCTTTCAAAATTCATAAGCTTGACACATTGGAATTTATGTTCACCTTTTTTTTTCATTGTAAATATTATATAATTAAATCATATATGTATATGAATAGTAGTAGCTGTGGATGATGTATCACATAGTCAGTGAGTTTAATTGATCTCAATATTTTATATAAATATATATGTACAAAAATTAAGTTAAACCTATATTTTTTTTTAAAAACTGCCAAATTAAACACATTGCCTGGTGGTATAATAGCTAAAAATGTATAATAAATTCAATAATAGGTTAAACCGTCAAATCAAATTATGAATTTACTTCTTAATAATATTGTATCCATCTTTTTGAAATTTCGAATACGCCGAGTCACGACTCTATTTAACGACAGTGTTTCAAACCGTGTAATAGCTATAACACCATAGACGTGGGACAGACAAACAGACACGTTGAGCGGTGGGTGCGTCTAATCATGTCCGTCACTAGAATTTGAATTTTGAGCTATTATATAGAGATAATGAAGTGTCTAATTATCGAGAAATTATAATATCTTCCTTTAACTTTTGTATAGTGATAAGTGACAGCATATAATAAAGGAGAAACTTTGTTGTGTAAAAAGAGAAATCGAAAAGTGAAAACAACTGAAATTTTCATGGTACGTATAATATAGTAGCAAAGCTTTTTATTTAAAACAAGTAACGACATTTTGGGATATGAATGTTGACGAATGACGATGAACACTTTTAAATCGACAAAAAAATTTAAAAACTTACGTATTTGAATAAAAGTATTACGGATAATTAACTTTTGATATTGGTAAAAAGTTATTGATAATCATTTTTTCTATTAAAATAATTGAAATATCCTTAAAACCGTTTAGAAGAAATATAATCTTACATTACATTAAAAATGGTGAATGACGAAAATGAAATAGAGAGATAATTATGATTTTGATTTAGGAAGAGTATTCCGGGAATCAAAAAAAAAAAAAAATTAAGAACAAAGTAGTAAATAATTGGTCAAACCAAAATTTATATGCTAAAATTGATAGGTCGGAGATGGTCAACTTATATCTTCAGATTGATTTTATAAGTGCTTTCTTCATCGGCGGCTAGTAAAGCACTTACATAAGTGGGTCTCGGTTCTTCATTAGTGCCAAGGTTTACTTCTTCAAAGTGTCCACTGTTGTTTTTACCCCTTCTTCAAGTTCCCGTGGAGATCCTTTGCATCTTCATCTTCTTGAGGGTCCCCATCATTGAAGGATATGTGACAACACGGTGAAACGTCTTCCAATTTATCGTCATCCTCTATTAGAGATGAAACACCATGCTCGCCTTGTGCAGTAACATGATACGAAGAACCCACACTTTTTTTGTCTTCATCTCTTTCGCTAGTGTATACCACAGTATATGGTTTTACCTTTAGTACTTCTTTACATGAAACCACAAGTTTTGTTTGTCTCCTCGTTCTAGAAGGAATCAAACTTTGGAAATCCTTAGAGATCTTCTAGATTCTGGGCGAAGCGAGTGTTCTTATGCTTTGATAATTTCTCAGGAACTTGTTCCCCTTCTTTAATGGACCTAATTTCTCAAATACGGAAGTCCTCACAGTCGATTTTTCAAGTCGATCAAAGACAGAAGGCTTGTTAGAAGCGACATATTCATCTTCCACAGTGACAATTGTTGCTCGCCCTTCTTATGGAGATGCACACTGGTGAGGGTTGTTTATATCCCAAACCTTCACGTGGTTGCCTTGTAGCAGCTTCCGATGGGAGCTTCCCTAACTTTGACGGCTCATTGGGATTGAATCCAACCTTTGCAAATAACTTGTAAGCGTTGGGATCAAGACCTTCATTCGTACGCTTCGTAGGAAGTGCTATATCTTGTGGTGAATTCTGAGACACATACTTCTTAAGTAGCTTCGAGGACAACTTTATCGCCTCAATCCGTTTGATCAGAAGAGTTAACCCCTTTAGAATGTTTGTTTGGAGATCAGATGATTCACCTTCATCTTTCTTCTTTTCAGGGACATATTGGAGCGCATAAGTTACTTTCTTGCCGTGAGACACAATGTTCCCTTTATGAGATTTATTTGGGTTAGGGTGTACCTCCTCAGCAACAACTTTGATTTTCTCGGCAACCACCTCAGCTCTCTTAGCCGTGGACTCGTCATTCTTGCAATTCGTGACATCATCAGGTTTTAGCTCCTTCACAATGCGGTTCTTCAAGTAGAACTTTGCATAAGTGAATTGTGACTCAGCCTCGGTGAATGACTTGTCATCAGCAACTATCTTCTTCTTGACTTTACCCTCGTAGTACTTCAAGCATTGATGGTAGGTAGATGGAACTACTTTATTCTCATGTATCCAAGGCCTTCCAAGCAAGACGTTGTATGAAGCCTTTGCATCGATCACATGCATTCATGCACTTGATTGCATATCTTCGATGGTGATCCCCAACCTGATTGTGTCTATGGATCTTTGCCCCCCGGTTGAATCCTTGAATCATCACACGACTTTCCGAGAGTTCATTCACGGGAATTCCAAGTTCTTTTACAATGCGAATTGGCAAGAAGTTCACTGAAGATCCTCCATCAACCAAAATTTAATTTACTCTTTCATCACACATATAGCCAACCAGGTATAATGGGTGGTTATGAGGAGTGTCACCTAGTAGAAGATCGTCATTCGTGAACGTAAATTAATTCTCACAAGCATTAACTTCTGAGGAATGGACTCGATGAGCTTTTCCAAAGATGGTGCCAATGGTAGGTCATCACTATTTTCTTCCCCTTTGCCAGCATGGCAACAAAATACCTCGCTATTTACTTAGGAAATCTTCGTGCATAACCAACTTGGCAAGAACTCCTCTAAGGTCACTGGATGTCCGGGCATTTGAAGGTGGTGCACTTCCACTCTTTCCTTTTTCAAATGCTTAACTGGATTTCGTTTCCTTGGTCTTTTTACCATCATTTTCCTTGTTGGTTGTTCTATTGATTCTTTTCGTGGACTCCTTTTGTGGCGCCTACGACGAGTCACCAACGTCCAACCTTCATCATCATCAAGTTGATCGACTTAAACTTTTTTGTTCTCCAGTAATTCTTCATCTTTGTTTTCTTCTACATAATTCATCTGCACTGAATGAGCCAAAGGTGATAGAGACTTGGCCTGCACTTACTTTCTCATCTTCAAGTACGATCTTCTTTTCACGAGCCAATTCCATAATTTTGTCCTTGAAGACAAAGACCTTCTCCAAAGGGTGGCTCACGAGTCGATGGTATTTGTAGTAATTTGGGTCATTCGTTTTACCAACTTCATTTGGACGCTTCATCTCCGGAAGCTCAATGAGATTTAACTCGAGGAGTTCTTCAAAAAAAAAATTGCATATCAGAATCCAGAAATGGGTACTCCTTCTCTTGAATTTCTTTTAGAGTCAAAGTTCCACTTGGTTTATCTTGAAAAAAAGTGGATTCGTACTCTGCTTCTTGCTCACCTTCATTGTGAACTTCACAGGTGATGTTTTGATATTCATAGCTTATTTGTTTTCAGACTTAGGTACAAACTTGATCCATTTCCTGACTTCTTGCTTGTCGTTCCTTTTGCGAGGCTCATAGATATGCAACCTTTCGTTTCCAATGGAGGCCATGCTTAACTCCATGTCATGGGAACCAATCACAAGTTCATCAAATGTGCTAGGCTTGATACATTGCAAGATGTAACGCAGTCCCTAATGCATGCCTTGGATGCACATCTCTATGCAGAAGCTTCACTAAGCCTCTCTTTGCAGTTGAGGTTTGCACTCCTCTAACGATTGATAAAGTCGATAACTGGTTCAACCTTTCGTTGACGAGTATTTGTAAGTTCTATCATACTCACAGTACGTCTCGTGCTATAAAAGCGATTGAGGAACTCTTGCTCTAGTTGATCCCATCTATCAATAGATCTAGCTTCAGAGTCTGTGTATTAGTCAAAAGCATTTCCTTATAGCGAGTGGACAAACTGTTTGACGAGGTAATCTCCATAAATCCCAGCATTGTTGCACGTCTCAACGAAGTGCGCCACATGTTGCTTTGGATTACCTTTACCATCAAACTGTTGAAACTTTGGAGGTTGATAGCCATCATGCATCTTCAATATATCGACCCTTGCAGTGTACGGCTTTGCGTATGTAAGGGAGGACTTGGTAGCAACTTCATACTTGTTCTTAATAGTTCATTCGATGAACTCCTTCAGTTGATCGATTGGAACCATTCCTTCAGGTAAGATAAAGATAGCCTTAGCGGATGCTACTTGTCTTGGGGGAGAATCACTCTCCGGAACTTCTGGGAGCTTTCCACATCCGTGGGTTGATTCTTCTTCCATAAATATTCCCACATTGTCTGTTAGCTTGTCGATTCTAGCATCTTGATTTTGCATGCACTTGGTCAAGCCGGCGATTGCTTCTATCAAGTTGGCCAACTGCTCCTCTACAGATGAAGTGTTTGTCACCATGGCTTGCATGATTTGTTGTAGACGATGAAGAGTAACATGGATTGTCACACAGGTTGATCCTCGATTTGGCTCACGCTATGCGGTGTAAGTGGAGAGGATACATCACTTGAAGTATCATCATCTTCCTTCACAACACAGTTCTTGGATCCAGAGAGGTTAAGCAGAGCAAGAGTTTTCTTAATCTTTTCAGCAACATCGATTCCTTCTTCGGGTGCGTTTGTGGAAGATCTTGCTCCTTTGGAGGATGAAGATCCAAAAATAGGGGTTGATACAGACGACACTTGGAGTGCTTGTTATCCTAAAGAGCTTTCCTTGCTCCTAGTAGTTGGTCCAAAACTTCCAAAGGTAACATCAATGATGCTTTCTACGTCAGTGTAGAACCAAGAATTAGCAACCTTGGTGGAAGTGGATATGGGGTTGATTTTCTTTGAAGACATTTCGATGTTCTTAAACTTTGGTGATTAGAAAGTTGAGATGGGAGGTAGAGATTGTCTGCGTCAAGAAAATAATCGAGATAAAAAAATATTGCAACAATCGTAGTATTTGATTTCAAATAATATGAGTGTACAATCTTTATGAATCCTCTCATTCTTTTTTTTTTCAATAGTAAATAAATTGAAGGACCTTTGAGCTTGATCTAGAATCTACGTTTATTGTCACGAACGATGATCTTGAATTCAATTAGCACGAGCTTTGATTTGAACTCGTACTCCTTGAATCTTAATTTGTTCTTCGTCCTTGAGGTTGAACAAGATTTCTTGAACTTGATTGTTTGAAGCTTGAAACTTGTAGAGAAATTTGTTGCGTTTGATCTGCGAGCTCTCTATTGCTTCTTGTTATAACTTCTAGTCCCTTTTCTGGGTTATGAAGACCCCTATTTATAGTTGTGGGAGGGAAGAGTTATGATAAGAACAAACTCTTTCCGACCAATCAAATTGAAGTGTGACAATGCCGCATTTGATTGGCCAGAACATGTCACTTGTATACGTGGCGCAATTTATTGGCCATTTAATTTGGCTTGACATGCCTTGTCATTTTGACATGTGGCACGATCTTATTGGCTCTTTTGTTTGATTTAGTGTGCCACGTCATTTGACACGTGGTACCAAAATAGGCCTCTAGGAATATGACATGTTGAGCCTAATGAAGTGGGCTCATCACTTGTAGCCGTAAAAATTGCACGGTAACCTATACCCATAATTTTAAAATTCTTTAACCTATACTCTAATTTTGACAACTTCAGATGCCTCTTCTTTTTCCTCCTGACCTATGCACTCCTTTCTTCCTCCTCATCTTCTTTTCTCTCTCAAACACATGAGACTTTGTATAAGTATTATTGATTGGATATGAAGTATATAATTTTGTCTATCGTTATTTCGATGGTGAATGGCAGAGGTTGTGATAAAGCAATTTGCAACGAATTGCTTCTTTAGCTGTTTGGTAATCTAATGAGGATTTCATTAAGGCTGCTTGGTAGAATCCCGAACTATAATTCTGAATTTGGCTTAAGTTATATTTTAAAGCCATCTAACTTTAAAGAAAGTCAGAACAAAACTTCAGCTCTAAGAATGCTGAAGTTCAGCAAATATAAACAAAAACTTCAGCTCCAAGAATGCTGAAGTTCAGTAAATATAAACAAAAACTTCAGTTCTTAGAATGCTGAAGTTCAGCAAATACAAAATAATACTTTAGCTCCTAGAATGCTGAAGTTTAGCAAATACAAAACAATACTTCAGCTCCTAGCATGCTGAAGTTCAGCAATTACAAAACAAAAACTTCAGCCAAAAATGCACTATGAACTGAAGTTTGCGTGATTGCCTTTGCAAGTCAGGTCAAACTTCAGGCAAAAATATATGAAGTTTTGCTTTGATAAGGCTACACTTGAGGCGAAAAATTCTGAAGTTCAAACTTCAGACATATATTTTTGCTACTTTAGGCCCGTATGTCTGAAGTTACCTAAAAAGTGGGTACGCTTGAAATTATTTGTACAAAACGGGTATAAGTTAAAAGGTGACCCAACAACTGGGCAATAATGCAAATGCCCCCTTGTAGCCTAACCAAATGAGCATGCCCAATAAGGTAAGACTTATTTATTTAATCCATATATATTGGACTTATATCGTTGACCCAATTATATTAGTCCAAATTATTTATTTGCACTAATAAAGTTTAAATTATTTTATTAAATTTAAATTCAATAAATTTTGTATGCCTAATACAATCTCAACTATGGTCCATGAAAAGAAGAGGCCTAATAATAGTATTAATTTTATAATTAATAAACTCAATCAAATGCTCGACCTTTGACTGCAACATTCTTCCTAATCGAATCTTTGGTCTTCATTATTGTTTCCAAAGCCTTCAAGAAGAATAATACTGTAGTACAGACCTGTCAGAAACATAGAAAATGGTACGTTTTGTTCTCGATTTCTTTAATTTGCACTATTTTAAAATGTAGTATTAGATATAAAAAAGGAAAAATACAAGAATCTTTAGTTGATTACGTATATTTTTTTTAAATCAAGTCAAGTCAACTTTAGAATTATGTACATTCTATAGGTTCTAGGATTCTAAATTCAAGGATAACTCACGTCGTTTAATATTTGCAGATAGTCACAACTCACAACATAGAGACTTTTTATATTTAAAAATATAGTTTATATTTCCAGATTAATTCACTTAGCAAGAAAATAATTTTTTTTGAGATGATTGAATAATAATATAATATTAAATTTCTTTCGCACTTCCGCATATTTGAGTGACTTGTTGCCACGACCCCACGCAGGCAACACGTTCTCCTCGTTACCACCCTTGTCCTTTCTGCTGTCACTTCTACGTGCACAAAGATTGACCAAGGGTATAATGATTATTTTAAATATATTAATACGTTGTTTACTTGTATACTAGGTTCAAAAGTTTGGTTGTGGATTTTTCATAATAAGAAAAATCAAAAATAACATGGTCATAAGTTATTAAATTTTTTAGGTGGACCACACATTCCATTCAATCTTCACTATCTTCATTAAATGTATTACTTGATTGTTATTATTATTTTTTCAATAAATACTTTTAACTAGAAAAAATATCTTTTTGGTAATTTTATAATTCAAATGTTCACCTAATTAAAAATATTAAGGTCACATACATTTATATATGACAATTCTATTATTTCCTTAAGAAACACTATTTCATTTATTAATTATTCCAGGTAAAGAAGATTTCGTCCTGAAGATATCAGTCCATGCGCATATATCTCATCGTGTAGTTTTTACTTTTAATTTTGTCTGTTTTTATTCTTTTGCATATTGGAATTTTAACTATACATTATCATGAAATTTATTAATCGGATTTGATTTCTTAGTTGCAATGTAAAATAAAACTGCATCAGAATCCAAATTGTTGGGCCCGCAAGCGCCGCCCAAGACTCTTCTAGTAATAGAAGAATTAATTCATCTATGCAATCGGTTAAATTAAATATAATCGATAAAAATATAATATATACATAATTTATATATTATATATATATAATTATATATAATTATTATATAATTTATATATATAACTATAAAAAGTAAACAAAGAATACGACCGACTATTTATGTAAGGATCCTCTATTTCAAAAGAAAAAGGAACCGTCCAATTATTCCATTCATCGCTTGGTAACCATAACAAAGAAGACAAAACTCGCTCATTTCGTTTTAATTTATGTAACGTCACTTAAATTAACAGAGTTTAATATTTTTTTTCAAAATTTATTATTTTACACATGTTATGATATTTATGTATAATAACAACAACGATCCAGTCAAATCTTATTAGTGCGGTCTGAGGAGGCTAGAGTGTACGTAGACCTTACCCCTACTTTGGAGGGGGTAAATATGTTGTTTTCGGGAGACCTTCGGTTCATAGACACTAGATCTGTAACAACAGAAAACCTAAAAAATAATATCAACGATGTGAGAGACAACAAATAAATAGAAAAGCAGTAATACAAATATTATGCAAAAGTGTGAAACACAATCGCTAGCAGTGCTAGACAAAACACTATCATACTCGCCGGTACAAAGAGGGAAACAGGGACAAAGAGAAAAACTGCTCGACTACCCCTTAACATACAACCCTAATGCTCGACCTCCACACCTTCCTATCAAGATCCATGTCCTCGAAAATCTGCAGCCGCACCATGTCTTATCTAATCACCTCGCACCAATACTTCTTAGGCCGCCCTTTACCTCTTCTCGTACCTGCCAAAGACAACCTCTCACACCTCATAACCGGGGCATCTATGCTTCTCCTCTACACGTGCCCAAACCACCTAAGTCGCGCTTCCCGCATCTTGTCGTCCACCGGAGCCACGCCCACCCTATCCCCAATATCTTTATTCCTAATCTTATCCAACTTAGTGTGCCCACACATCCATCTCAACATCCTCATTTCTGCTACTTTCATCTTCTGGATATGTGAATTCTTGACTGGCCAACACTCAGCACAATTCAACATGGCCGGTCTAACCACCGCTCTATAGAACTTACCTTTGAGTTTCGGTGGCACATTCTTGTCACACAGGACTCCAGACGCTAACCTCTATTTCATCCACCCCACCCCAATACGGTGCGTAACATCCCCGTCGATATTCTCATCTCCCTCGATAATTGACCCTAAATAATTAAAACTTTCTCTCTTGAGGATGACCTGTGAGTCAAGCCTGACTTCCACGTCCGCTTCCCCTTTCACGTTGCTGAACTTACATTCCACATATTCTGTCTTAGTCCTACTCAACTTGAAACTTTTAGACTCCAGGACCTACCTCCATACCTCCAATCTCCCATTAACGCCGCCTTGCGTCTCATCAATCAGAACTATATCCTCAGCGAACAACATACACCATGGCACTTCTCCTTGGATAAGGTGTGTCAGTGCGTCCACCGCCAGGGCAAATAAGAACGGGCTGAGCGCAGATCCTTGGTGTAACCCCATAACCACCGGAAAAAGGCTTTTAAGCACCTCCCACAGTCCTAACTCGAGTCATAGCTCCATCATACATATCCCTTCTCGCCTTAATGTAAGCCATCAACACACCTTTCGCCTCCAATCATCTCCAAAGGACGTCCCTAAGGACCTTGTCATACGCTTTCTCTAGGTCAATAAACACCATATACAAATCCCTCTTCCTGTCCCTGTATTGTTCCACCAACCTCCTGATAAGGTGGATAGCTTCCGTAGTAGAACGACCTGACATGAATACGAACTGGTTCTTCGGTATAGACACCGCCCTCCTTATCCTCTCTTCGACCACCCTCTCCCAAACTTTCAGGGTATCACTTATTATAGTTATAATAATAAAAAATTATATTATTTGTAAATATAAAAATATGTCAGACTTTCTTGAACGTATTATTAACAAAATAGTGTCACATAAAATCAGGGAAGGAGCTGGTGTGGTAGTTAATTTTCTGAAAATTTTATATTTATCTTAAAAAATTACTATTAAATATATACTACCCAATTACTTGAAGTGTTGGAATTTTGAACACTTAAATTTCAAATCCTTATTCTGCCATATAGAAAAAGGGAATATTACATGTTAATTTCTTAATATCAGAAATAAAAAGAATTTAACATTTAAGCATTAAATCATCCATTCATGTTGTCGGATTTTGTAAACCTTCACAAAAGATGGTAAGAGTAAAAATATACGAAACAAAAACACTTGCGAAATTAAGCAAATAGCCAATGAGGGAGTTTTTATTTGACCAATGAGGGAGTAAAATGCGGGTTTTTTGCCGTTTCTTTTTTCAAAAATGTTTGTCCAAACCCCACCTCATCATTATCAACATTTTCCCCAACTTCTGTCCTCTCTGCCCCACATTTCTGTACTCAACTCAAAAGCTTTTGCATGTACACATCCCCCATTTTTAACATTAATTAATAATAAAATATTTAATATATCAAGTTCGTGCCTAGTAGTGGTTGCTGTAAACAGGTGTCGATTTTCTCTCCTTCAATCTTCTCGTCTTTTTAGACTCTAAAATTCTTTAGTACTTTGCTTCTAAAACTGTAGTTTTCTGTACTCAAAAAGCGGAAATGAGTGGAAACCAATCTCCAAGAATCTTTAACTCAACGACCCACTTTGATTTTTTCAAGAAATTCAAGCGTTTGAAGCCTTTAGAACCATCACCTGGACTTGTTGGCTACTTCTTTTTCCTTCTTTGCTTATTGTTATGTCTTTTCTTGTTGGATTATACAACAGTACTGAACACTGCTTCTCACTTTCGTGGGCCCTCTTTTTTGGTTACCTGGTTTGGCCTTAATGACTATTCTTTAGTAAATAGTACTAGTACTATCAACAGAAATGAAAAGGTGGGATTTTTGGAAAAAGGTGGTGATGGTTGTGATATTTTTGAAGGGAATTGGGTATGGGATGAGAATTATCCACTTTATCAGTCAAAAGGTTGTATGTTTTTGGATGAAGGATTTCGTTGTTCTGAAAATGGTAGGCCTGATAATTTCTATACTAAATGGCGTTGGCAGCCTAAAGATTGCAACTTGCCCAGGTTGGTTTTTTTTCTTTATAATTATTATTTTGGTTTTTTTAAAAACAATGAAATATTAATTGTATTGCTCTGTCTTGTGTATATGTTCTGCTGGTTAAGTCTTTTTGGGCAGAATTTTCATTTTCTTGCATAGCTTGTTATTGGTTGATTTTCTAA
Source organism: Nicotiana undulata (assembly GCA_005239495.1). NCBI lineage: Eukaryota > Viridiplantae > Streptophyta > Magnoliopsida > Solanales > Solanaceae > Nicotiana > Nicotiana undulata. Next base: position 12,967 of record MDKH01037622.1, read on the forward strand.
AGGAATGAACTAAACTGGTAACTATTAGCTTGACACACTATAATTTATTACTCATTCTGTCCCTATTTATGTGACACTTCTGTTCTCTCTAGTCTGCCCAAACAAAATGAAACATATACATATTTAGAATCAATTTAATTTTAAAATTATGATTATACCTTAATGAGATGATTTATAGCAACAAAATTGTTTACTACAACTACAACTATAAGTACGATTGCACTTCAGTCCCAAATAAGTTAGAGTCGGCTATATGTTGTTATATCTCTGTATTTGTAAAACAATTCTGGAAATAATAAAATAAATAAAATAAATAAA
>ML246494.1:0-20346 GCA_005239495.1 Nicotiana undulata
GGCACATCTTGATTAGTTTTTTTCCCTTTTAATTGTGGTATTAGTACCTTAGTTGTGCTCATTTAATTGGGGGGAAGAAGACTAAGAAAGATATTGTCAATTTTTTAAATGTCGTATTAATAAAAATTATAAGACATTTCCTTGAATATTTTAAGTTTAGTTCAAACTTGTGTTATTTTAATTTTATTAGTCGTATTATGCTTAATGTTGTAGTTTGTTAAATTAATTTGATGTACTATTAATTTATTATGCAATGTTAGTGCAAGTTTGAAGTACTATTATTATTAATTTGAAGAAACTTACTTGAATTACAATACATAAGTAATAATTATATAATATTATTTATAATAAGTGCAAGTTTGAATATCTCTTTACAATTTTTTTGTGTGTTTAAACTTGAATTACAATACATAAGTCATAATTATATAATATACTTTACAATAAATAGCCTTAGATAATATAATATAAATACATAAAAAATAACCAACGGCTATAATTTCAAAAACTAGCCGTTTGGAAAGTTTAAAAAATAGCCAAATGGCCCCCAAACTTTGTTTTAACCCCAAACTTTTTATAATTACACTTTTTCCCTTTTCTCAACTATAAATACCCCCTCATTCTTTCATTATTACTCACAAAATCATCAATCTCTCTCTACTCAAATTCTCAATTCAAGTTAAATCATGCCCGGTGGTTCTAGAAATAACCCATTTATTCGGGAACACTATAATGTGGTAGAAGAAAATGAAGAATTTTACATAGTAAAGTGCAAGCACTGTGGTCGTGTCTACACTTGGCGTCCAAAGTTGACCGGCACGGGCTCTTTAAGGAGGCATATAATAAAGAGTTGTCTTAGGCGTTCTCAAGACATTCGTAATGTTATAGTTTCTTAATTTAATTTGAAGTACTATTAATTTATTATGCAATATTAGTGCAAGTTTGAAGTACTATTATTATTAATTTGAAGAAACTTACTATTTTTTGTGTTTAAATATGAATTACAATATTTATATCCCAAAGATTTACAAGAAATTGCCTTACATAAAAAAAAATTAAAAAACATAGGCCGGACCCGTTTAGCCCGCAGGCCCAGCCTGCTTAGCCCGGGCCCATGTGGGCTTAGGCCCGTGGGGGGGCCAGTTCCACCCATATAGCCCGTTTAGCCCGGGCTCGCATAGAACGGGCCCGTTTAGCCCGGCCCACTTGGCCCGTTTGGCCCGGGCTCGGCCCGTTAGCCACCCTTACCTCCAGCCAAGTAAAGGCACCGCCTGAAAACTGGAAAGTAGTAAACGAGACCCCACTGGTCTCCAATATCCCTGATGTACGTAGAATCCTCTGACACTTGTCTAAGAAACCCTGGGCATCCTCGCCCTCAGCACAACTTAATGTTGGAGGCTGAAGTCTACCAAACCTCTCTAACCTGCGTTGCTCGTCATCTGGCATGACGGGAATCACAAAATATTGAACAGGTGCAACCGACAGGGTTGGAGCTGCCCCCGGTGTCTGAAGTCCCTGAACACCCTGCTCAGGTGTACGGGTGGCAGGAGTCTCGATGCCTCCCCCGTCCTGAGAAGTAGCGGCTGTAGTAGAAACAGCGAGCCGCCTGTGCAAGACTAGTGCACACGGTCAAGATCTAGGCCAAGGTCTCCTGAAGACCAGAATAACAATAGGCACAACCGGTTCCTAGGGTGGTCTCGCCGGAACATCTATGGTTGGGACCTAATCTGGAATAACAGGTGGTTCTACGGGTACTATCCCGACTGCTGCACGGGCTGCACCCCTACCTTTGTCGTGGCCTCGACCCCACACAGACCTAGCTGGTGGCTGATCATCTTTCCCGGTAGCACGTGTCCTCATCATCTGTGAGAGAATGAAACAATAGAAGTTTAATTACCAAAATCAACAGATTCGCACGACAAGAATTCAAGAATATGAGATTTTTCCTAAAGGTTCTGCAACCTCTCGAAGATAAGTACAGATGTCTCCGTACCGATACGCAAGACTATACTAAACATGCTCATGACTGGTGAATCCTATGTAACCTAGGCTCTCTTACCAACTTGTCACGACCCCAAAACTACCCTGGCCATGATGGCCCCTATCGCGTTACTAGGCCAGCCAATTCAATGATTAAAACATAAAGTAACTTTTTGTTCAAATCATTACTAAAACAATATCTCATAAAAATTCCATTTAAGCATTTTTAAAACCGATAATGACAAACCAAATATCTAAACACGACCCAAATATCTCGGAATCACTGGTCACGAGCATCTAAAGAAAAATACAAGTCTGATGCACTATCTCTAATACAAGGTAAGTCTGAAAATGTAAGTACTAAGGAAGTAGGAAGGAGAAGGCAAGGATGCGGACGATGTGCAGCTACCTCGCAAATCTCCATAAATATCTGAAACAGGAAATCAGCTCTCACACAGCCCTAGCACCTGGATCTGCACACAAGGTGCATGGAGTAATGTGAGTACGCCAACTCAGTAGTAATGAAAGTAAACAAGGTCTGAGTAGTAAGAAACACATAAAATACGTCATCAAATCATAGTAAGAATAGTCTTTCTTTCCAACAATAAATATGTCAAATCATCACGCTTAAAAGCCGATTTCAGTAGAAGCATCATTTGAGAATATGTTTTCTACCAGTTCCAATAAAATTCAAGAAATTTAGTGTAAAAGAGATGAAAAACATAAATATCCTCTCGGCAAAACTTCACTCAGAATCATTCCCTCAGTATACCTCACGATCACTCAGAATCAGCCCCTCGGGCAACCTCACGATCACTCATGTCTCCCAATCACTCGTCACTCGGCACTCGCACTCAGTAGGTACCTGCACTCACTGGGGGTGTACAGACTCCGAAGGGTCTCCTACAGCCAAAGCGCTATATATATATATATATATATATATATATATATCAAGCCAAATCATGACATCAAATCACTCAGGCTCTCAGCCTCTCATAAACATAAAATAGTGCAACATGCTGCGGCGCGCAGCCCGATCCCATAATATCCTCACAACACAGGCCATCCACCTCACTCAGTCAGAAACCTCTAAAGCCACTCGGGCTATCAGTAAACAGGGTACTCAGACCAAATATCATATTATGCATCAAATAGAGTAAATAAGACTGAGTTTCAAAATCAGTTAAATATGGCATGACTAAGTGAAAATCTTAAATCAACACAGTGAGGAAATAACAGTAAAAAACCCCTAAAGGTCCAAACAACTTGGCACGGGGACCAAATACGACATTCAACCCAATACATAGTAATAATCTCTAAAACATAAAATATTATAGGATTTCTAGTCAAATACGCAACATAATAGTTGCTACGGGACGGACCAAGTCGCAATCCCCAACGATGTACGCCACACACTCGTCATCTAGCATGTGCGCCACTCTAAAATAATGATACAATATGAAATCCGGGGTTTCGTACCCTCGGGACAAGATTTACAATCATTACTTACCTCAGGCCAGATGAAAACCTACTCTGTGATGCCCTTGCAACTCGACTCGGCCTCAAATCACACCGAATCTATTCAAAATCAGATTCATACCATCAATATACGCTAAAGGAACAAAGCCCACGCGAAAATAATCAAATTACATTAAAAATCCCGAAATTGGCCAAACCCGACCCCCGGGCCCACGTCTCGGAATTCAATAAAATTTATAAAACTAGAATCCTTATTCCCTCACGAATATCCCCATATCAAATTCATCGAAATCCGACATCAAATGGTCATCCCAATCCCCAAAAGAACTCTCCAATAGTTCCTCCATTTTCCCCAAATTTCCAAATTAAATGATAAAATCATGGAAATAAACCAAATTTGAGTGAAGAACACTTACCCCAATCACTCTACTGAAAATCCCCTTCAAAGTTTCCTTCTCCCGAACTCTCTATTGAAATTTTGGGATTTTAGACTAAACCCTCGATTTTGAACTTTAAATATTATGCCCAGACACCCACTCTACACCCGAGGACTCGAAACTAGCCAAATGTTATACAAATATATCAATTCATGCTCAAAGTATGGAAATTCTCCTACTTATTTAGTAAATTCATCATTCTTGAAGAAATCGCAAAATTCACCCCAGGCCCGCACACCCGGATTCCAAAATTTCTCGAAGGAAACACTCAGCCATAGCCTAAGGATCATTAATATATGATTTTTGTACGATTTCATGGTAGATAAGTGGGGAAATTCTCTAAAATTCATCAAGACCTAGGTTTCTACCCTAACCCTTGATTTACACTAATTAGGGTGTTAATCTATCTAGGAATTGATGTATTAAACCAACATTTGAGTGGAAATAACTTACCTCTAGTAGTTAGGTCGTTTGGCTCTCTCTCAAGCTCCCAAAGTCGACAATGGAGGAAGAAATGGAGTGAAAAATAGTTAATTCCCGTGTTTAAAGAACTCACTGCCATCAGTGATTTCGCACCTGCGGCTCGAGGACCGCACCTGCGGAAATGGGACAAGGGGGAAAATCTCGCACCTGCGGAATGGAGCCTGCACCTGCGGCTCCGCTCCTGCGGAAGATCATCCGCACCTGCGAAGAGGGGCAGCCTCACCTGAGGTCGCACCTGCGAGGTCTGGGACCGCATGAGAGATCCCGCACCTGCGACCGGGCAACTGCACCTGCGGTCACACCTGAACAGGTGCACCAGCAATTGTTTCAGCTGGTTTTTAGCCCCGTTTGGTGCCCGAGAGGCACCTGGGCCCAGCCAAGCTCCCGTCCAAATGTACCAACAAGTCCCAAATCATGATACGGACTCGCTCGAGCCTTCGGAACAGTCAAAACAACGCTAAAACTCAAAATCACACCTCGAAACCCCTAGAATTAAAACTTAAGAACTTCAAGTTCTTGAATTCGATAACAATGCGCCGAACCGACCTATACTACTCGGAATGACACCAAATTTTGCGGGCAAGTCATAAATGACATAACGGAACTATTCCCAGTCTCGTGTTCGGACCGCGATAACACAAAAACATGTTCCAAACCAAATTGTGAACTTAAGGATACTCTTATTTCGATATTGGGCGCCGAAATGCCCCCGATTCATCCAAAACCCATTCCGAACCTACGCCCAAGTCCGAAATCATCCTACAAAAACTGTCGGAACTCGATTCCGATGTCGTTTTCTCAAATGTTGTCCGAAGTCAAACTTGGCCAAAAAGGCCAACCTTAAGGAACTAAGTGTTCCTAAACTGCTCTAAACACTTCCGAATCCCGAACCACCTGTCCCCGCAAGTCATAAATCACAATAAGCCGTTGTGGGAAGTTTTATTTTGGGGAACGGGGTCCGATAACGCAAAACGAGTCGGGTCGTTACATTCTCCACCTCTTAAACAAACGTTCATCCTCGAGTGGGTCTAGAATCATATCTGAAGTGCTGAATAAGTGTGGATATCTGCTCCGCATGTCCTACTCGGACTCCCAAGTCGCCTTCTCGACCGGTTGGCCCCTCCGCTGGACCTTTACGGCAGAAACTCTGTTGGATCTCAACTGGAAATCTTGTCTATCAACAATAGCAACTGGCTCCTCCTCGTAGCCCAACCTCCCATCCAGATGAATAGTGCTGAAATCAACCACGTGAGAGAAGTCGGCGTGGTACCTCTGGAGCATGGATACATGAAAGACCGGATGAACTCCTGATAAGCTGGGAGGTAAGGCTAACTCATAAGCAACCTCCCCAACTCACCTCAACACCTCGAAAGGACCTATGAACCGCGGGCTCAACTTGCCATTCTTCCCGAATCTCATAATACCCTTCATCGACGAGACCTTCAACAGAACCTTGTCTCCCTCCGCAAATGACACATCACGTGCCCTCTGATCCGCGTAACTCTTCTGTCTGGACTGTGCTGTGCGGAGCCTCTCGTGAATCAACTTCACCTTTTCCAGAGCATCCCTCACCTGGTCGGTTCCATATAACTTAGCCTCACCAAGCTCAAACCACCCGATAGGAGAACGACATCGCCGACCGTACAAAGCCTCAACTGGAGCCATCTCGATGCTGGACTGATAGCTATTATTGTAAGCAAACTCGGCCAAAGGCAAGAATTGGTCCCACTGACCTCCAAAGTCAATCACACATGCCTTGAGCATGTCCTCTAATATCTGAACTGTACGCTCCAACTGGCCATCAGTCTGAGGGTGAAATGCTGTGTTGAGGTCTATCTGGGTGCCTAACCCACTGTGCAATGCTCTCCAGAAGTGCGAGGTGAATTGAGGACCTCGATCTGATATAATGGACATCGACACACCGTGCAACCGGAATATCGCCCGAATGTAGATTTGGGCTAGCCTCTCAGAAGTATAAGTAGTAGCTACTGGAATGAAATGTGTTGATTTGGTCAATCTATCCACAATGACCCAAACCGCGTCGACCTTCCACAAAGTCTGAGGCAACCCAACCACGAAGTCCATAGTGATGCGTTCCCACTTCCACTCAAGAATGGGCATGTGCTAAAGTAGTTCTCCTGGCCTCTGGTCCTCATACTTAACCTGCTGGCAGTTAAGACACCTAGCCACATACTCCACAATGTCCCTCTTTATACGCCTCCAGCAGTAATGCTGCTTCAAATCACGATACATCTTCGTAGCACTAGGATAAACAGAATACCAAGAATTGTGTGCCTCCTCTAAAATCCTCCCCCTCAGGCCATCAACATAAGGAACACATAAACGGCCCTAAAGTCTCAGAACACCATCCTTGCCAATGGTAACCTCCTTAACCCTACCCTGAACCACTGTCTCCCGTAGCTCTGCCAAACACGGATCTTCATACTGCCGAGCCTTAATCTCCCCCAATAACGAAGACTGAGCAACCACATGTGCTAAAACTCGACGAGGCTCTGACAGGTCTAATCTCACCAGGAGATTAGCCAAGGAATGAATGTCCCAGGCTAGAGGTCTCTCCTCTGCCGTAATGTAAGACAAGCTACCCATACTCTCTGCCTTCCTGCTCAAAGCATTTGCTACCACATTTTCCTTGCCCGGATGATAAAGAATGGTGATGCCATAATCCTTCAGAAACTCAAGCCACCTGCGATGCCTCAAATTAAGATCCCTCTGCTTGAACAAGTTCTGCAAGCTGCGGTGGTCTGTATAAACCTCACAAGACACCCCATACAAGTAATGCCTCCAAATCTTAAGAGCATGAACAATCGCCGCTAACTCCAAATCGTGCACAGGGTAATTCTTCTCATGAACCTTCAGCTGGCACGAAGCATAAGCAAAAACTCTCCCTTCCTGTATCAACACACATCCCAAGCCAACGCGTGAAGCGTCGCAATACACTGTATACATCCCAGAACCGGAAGGCAACTAGAACTGGTGCTGAGGTCAATGCCGACTTGAGCTTATGGAATCTCGCCTCACACTCGTTAGATCATCGGAACAGGGCATTCTTCTGAGTCAATCTAGTCAATGGGGCAGCAATGGATGAAAAACCCTCCATAAATCGTCGATAGTAGCCTGCTAGACCCAAGAAGCTTCTGATCTCTGTAGCTGAAGTAGAGCGTGGCCAACTTTGAACTGCCTCAATCTTCTTGGGATCAACCTTGATACCCTCTTCGGATACAACATGCCCCAAGAATGCCACAAAATCCAACCAGAACTCACACTTGGAGAACTTAGCATATAGCTTCTGTTCTCGCAATGTCTGGAGCACAACTCTCAAATACTGCTCGTGCTCGCCCAGGATACGTGAGTAAATCAAAATGTCGTCAATGAAGACGATGAAAAATGAATCAATATACGGCCTGAACACCATGTTCATCAAATCCATAAATGTTGCCGGGGCATTAGTCAAGCCAAAGGACATCACCAGGAACTCATAGTGGCCATATCTCGTACGGAAAGCGGTCTTCGGAACATCTGAAGCCCGAATCTTCAACTAATGATAGCAAATACGTCAGCAAACTATTGAACAACTGGCACTGAATCAATCATCGGAGACTCAGCGGTAGTGTCCCGCACGTAGCAAGATAGGCTAGACAACCCTTCTCGACCATATGTCGAGCCTTCAGGAATGAAATAACCCAGCTGGTCGCACTAACTGAGGAACCTCTCCACTCCAGCCTAGGTGACTTGGGCATGGCTAAAGTAACTATCTTGTCATGGCAATCTAGCACGGCATAATAAGGAGATAGCCAATCCATGCCTAGAATAACCTCAAAATCGACCATGTCGAGCAATAAAAGATCCGCTCTGGTCTCGAACCCACAGAAGGTGATCACACAAGACTGATAGATCCGGTCTACAACCACAGAATCGCCCACAGGAGTGGACACATATATAGGAAAATCCAAAAACTCGCGAGGAACATCCAGAAAACAAGCAAATAAGGCCAACACATATGAATAAGTGGATCCTAGATCAAATAGCATTGATGACTCCCTACCACATACTGAAATAGTACATGCGATCGCAGCGTCTGAGGCTACTACATCTGCTCGGGCCGGAATAGCATAGAATCTGGCTGGTGTACCTGAAGACTAACCTCCGCTGGACTGAATAGGATCTAGCTGAGCTCCCTCTACCTGGCCTCCACCTCTGGGACGACCTCTACCAGCGTGCCCTCTACCACTGGGTGGACGGGGCACCGGTGCTGAGTATGTAGGCTGGTAACTCTGCTGAACAGCCTTGCCCCGAAGCTTGGGACAAGTCCTCCTCATGTGGCCTGAATCCCCACACTCATAACATCTCACTAGTGGCATGGCCTGCTGCCCTAAAAAAGAACCCTGGATAGCTGGGATGGTGAGAACCCTCTGGCATGGCACTGAAGTAAGGACTAGAAGGCTCCTGATGACCTGAATGCCCACCGGGGGAACCCTGAATGCCCGCCGGGGGAGCTGAATATGGAGGCCTGCTGGGCTGGCCTCTACCGAACTGACTTCTACCCCTGGCTGAGGCACCTCTGAAATCTCCAGAAAATCTAGCTCTCTTGTCCTGCTAACCCTGCTCTCTGCCCCTCGATCGGTAACCCTCAATCCAGCGAGCTATCTCGACCACAAGCTGATAGGGAGTACCCATATCCACCTCTCGGGCCATGTTGGCCCTAATGCCTGAGTGTAGCCCAGCTACAAACCTCCGCACTCTCTCAGCATCAGTAGGAAGTATCATAATGGCATGACGAGACAACTCTGAAAACCTGGCCTCGTAATATGTCGCTGATATTTGTCCCTGCTCCAGTTGCTCAAACTGATACCGCAACTCTTCCCTCTCTGATGGTAGAATATACCTGTCCAGGAACAGCTGAGTGAACTACTCCCATGTGATAGGAGGTGAACTTGCTGGCCTACCAAGGATAAATGACTGCCACCATTTGCGGGCCCTGCCCTCTAGCTGAAAAGTAGTGAAATCAACTCCATGGGACTCCAGAATCCTCATGTTGTGCAGTCTGTACCTTCACCTATCAATGAAGTCCTAGGCATCCTCGCCCCTCTCACCTCCGAAGACAGGAGGGTGAAATCGAGTCCATCTACCAAGTAGCTTCTGCGAATCGCCGTCCGCAGCTGGTCTGAGCTCAGGTGTTGCTGCTACCGGTTGTGCTCTACCCATGGGCAGTATACCCGGAGTCTGATATACCACCACTGCCTGTCCTGCGGCCGGGGCAGTAGGGGTCTGGACTCCCCCTCCCGCCTGAGATGTGGCAGGATCCGTTGGAAATAAACCATCCTGAGTCATAGTGTCCATGAACCGCATCATACGGCCCATGACCTCCTGGAATCCTAGTGCAGTCATGAAATCCATCGGAGCTTGATCTGCTTGGGGCACCTCACCCTGCTCCTCAGTAATGGGATCCTCTGTCGGATCCGCTGGGGGTGCTAATGGACCAACTCTGGGACGCCCTTGTCCCCTACCTCGGGCTGGTGCCCTCCCCCGGCTTCTGCCACGGCCTCGGACGGCGGGGGTAGCGGCATCTCCCGGGTCTGGAACGCCAGCTGCACGAGTCCTCACCATCTGTGAGAGAATAGAAGAATGAGATTTAGTAAAGCATCGACTGCACGATAGAATATGAATAAAGAGAGGTTTCCTAACACCCTATAGCCTCCCGAAGATAAATACAGAAGTCTTTGTATCGATCCGCAAGACTCTACTAGGTTTGCATGTGACTTGTGAGACCTACGGGAACCTAGAGCTCTGATACCATGTTGTCACGACCCAAACTTTTAACTCAAGTCGTGATGGCGCCCAACACCGGAGTCAGGCAAGCCAACACTTATGTACTAACGAGGTTACCTTATTTAATAAAATGTTCAAATACTTGCCAAGTTTTAAGTTAAGAATTTTTTAAATGAGAACGGATAAGTTATGCAACTCGAATCGAAGAAACCCAAAACCACGACCAACATATACAATTTAGCAAAAATACCATAAGGTCTACTACGTGTGCCAGGACCTAGAGTCACAAGTCTACATGCGGCTAGTAGAATATACAAAACTAAACATAATACTGTACTATTGTCTGAAGAGAATAGACAGAAATAACAAAAGACAACTCCAAGGTGCTGCTAAGAAACGCCAAGGGGAGCAGCTCACCGTGAAGTCGGGTCCAGAATATGCTCTCAAAATCGCACTCCGGTCTAATAACCACATGCACCTGTCTCAGAACGTGTACAATTAAGTACAGAAGCATAGCATGAGTACATATAAACAAATATGTACCCAGTGAGTATCCCGTCTAAACTCGAAGAAGTAGTGACGAGAGGTAAACGTGATACTTACTAGGGGTCAATAACAAATAATATGATTGAATAATTCTAGGCAGGAATAGTAGTCATTGAAATCACTAAGGCATGAAGTATCAAGTATATAAAACATCAATTTATTCTCGTGAGTCAAATAACAATTACCAAAAAAAAGTCCCAAGTTCCCCTTCCACATGGAGAAATCTATTTAATAATAACAAGACTCTTAGTCAAAAACATAGCACATAGTATGCTGAAGCGTACGGCCAAAGCGACGCAAAAATAAATGTGCACTGCCGAGGGTCGACCGACTTGAACCATAGATGCATCTATTACCCCGCTCATGAATCTAACATGCGACGCAGTTGACATAATGATAGGCTACCCCGCTCACGAATCATACATGCGACGCGGGTGCTCGTATACATACACAGAATTTATCAGGAATTTAGTAATTTAACAGACGTTATACTTGGAGTCAAGAACTTAAGCAAATAAAGTTTTTGAACATAACTTCCTAATATTCTCAAATTCAAGGATAATAAGAACCTCACATACCAGTAGGAATACATGCAAAGCACAAAAAGAACATGCTTGTGAGCCCTAAAAACTACCCGACATAACATAGTAGTAGCTATGCACGGACTCACGTAACCTCGTGCTTGTGTAGCCCCCGCAAGTAAGGACATTTCAATAATTTACAATCACCTATGGGGACATTTCCCTCTTACAAGGTTGGAAAGGAGACTCACCTCGTGTCGGGTCTACTTCTCGGACCAAGAACGCGCCCAAAACTCCAAACTCTACACCCGAGGACTCGAATCTAGCCAAATGTTATACAAATATATCAATTCATGCTCAAAGTATGAAAATTCTCCTACTTATTTAGTAAATTCATCATTCTTGAAGAAATCCCAAAATTCACCCACGGGCCCGCACACTCGGATTCAAAAAATTCTCGAAGGAAACACTCACCCATAGCCTAAAGATCATTAATATATGATTTTTGTATGATTTCATGGTAGATAAGTGCGAAAATTAACTAAATGTCATCAAGCCCTAGGTTTCTACCCTAACCCTTGATTTACACTAATTAGGGTGTTATTCTACCTAGGAATTGATGTATTAAACCAACATTTGAGTGGAAATAACTTACCTCTAGTAGTTAGGTCAGTTGGCTCTCTCTCAAGCTCCCAAAGTCGACAATGGAGGAAGAAATGGAGTGAAAAATGGTTAAGTCCCGTGTTTAAAGAACTCACTGCCATCACTGATTTCGCACCTGCGGCTCGAGGACCGCACCAGCGGAAATGGGGCAAGGGGGAAAAACTCGCACCTGCGGCTCCGCTCCCGCGGAAGATCATACGCACCTGCGAAGAGGGGCAGCCTCACCTGAGGTTGCACTTGCGAGGTCTGGGACCGCAGGAGCGATCCCGCACCTGCGACTGGGAAACCGCACCTGTGGTCACACCAGAATAGGTGCACCAGCAGTTGTTCCAGCTGGTTTTTAGCTCCGTTTGGTGCCCGAGAGACACTTGGGCCCACCCGAGCCCCCGTCCAAATATACCAACAAGTCCCAAATCATAATACGGACTCGCTCGAGCCTTCGGAACACTCAAAACAACGCTAAAACTCAAAATCACACCTCAAAACTCCTAGAATTAAAACTTAAGAACTTCAAGTTCTTGAATTCGATAACAATGCGCCGAACCGACCTATACTACTCGGAATGACACAAAATTTTGCGGGCAAGTCATAAATGACATAACGGAACTATTCCCAGTCTCGTGTTCGGACCGCGATAACACAAAAACATGTTCCAAACCAAATTGTGAACTTAAGGATACTCTTATTTTGATATTGGGCGCCGAAATGCCCCCGATCCATCCAAAACCCATTCCGAACCTACGCCCAAGTCCAAAATCATCCTACGAAAACTGTCGGAACTCGATTTCGAGGTCGTTTACTCAAAATGTTGACAGAAGTCAAACTTGGCCAAAAAGGTCAACCTTAAGGAACTAAGTGTTCCTAACTGCTCTAAATACTTCCGAATCCCGAACCACCCGTCCCTGCAAGTCATAAATCACAATAAGCCGTTATGGGAAGTTTCATTTAGGGGAACGGGATTCGATAATGCAAAATGCTGGTCGGGTCGTTACACCCGCTCACTCCTTTCTACGCGAACGCGACCCTGACCACGCGTTCGCGAAGCACAGCTCTATACTCACACACGATCGCGACCAACCCCTCTACGATCGCATAGAACAAACCAACGCAGCCCTCAGCTATGCCTACGCGATCGCGAACACACCCCTGCGATCGCGTAGGAGAAAACCAGAAGAAACATACTAGCAAAATCTGCCAACTTCTGAAGTCCAAAAATGGCCCGTTGAGCATCCGAAACACACCTGAGGCCCTCGGGACCTCAACCAAACATGCCAACACATCCCATAACATAATTCAAACTTAGTCGAGCCTTCGAACCAGTCAAAACAACACCAAATCAACCTCGGGTTCCTAGAACTTAAAAACTTCTAAATTCCATAAACAACGTCGAAACCTATCAAATCACCTCCGAATGACCTAAAAAATTTCACACACGTCAAAAATGACACTACGAACCTACTCCAATTTCCGAAATTCTATTCAGACCCCGATAGATAATTTTCCACTGCCGACCAGAAATCGCCAAAAAATCAATTTCGCAATTCAAGCCTAATTCTATCACGGATCTGCGAAAAATATTCCGAACACACTACTAAGTCCCAAATCACCTAACGAAGCTATCTGAATCGTAAGAACCACATTCCGAGACCATATACCTATAAGTCAATGTCCGGTTGACTTTTCCAACTATTTAACCAACTTAAGAGACTAAGTGTCTCATTTCTTCCACAACCACTTCGAACCCGAGCCAACCAACCCAAAACAACATAAAAGAGCTGAAAAATACATAATAAGACAGAAATAGGAGAAACGGAGCTAAACTTCTCATAACGATCGGTCGGGTCGTTACAGATGATATTCAATTCTGAATCTTAATCATTTTTGTTTCCACTTACCAAATAAGTGTGTGGCAAAATTGAATTGGCCTCGGGGGAGATACTCAAAAGATACTCTTAGATTACATGTGGGCTCTTGTCCTATGAAGTTTCTGCCTCAAATGCCCTAAACGTATGCTTGGTATGCACCCAACGCCTTGCGCACGAGCGCATCTACAAGTTATTACGCAATAGATATAATATTATATGTAGATTATCAAAAATCCATTAACAACCATTTGACTCATCAAAAGCTTTATTTATGAACCGTATTTTTGAAGTTGAGATCAAACATTAATATCATGTGAATATGATAGGACCTTTCATCCAAAATTTCATCATGTTTTAACTTTTGTTAGATCTTCATTATTCAATTCGTTATATTTTTCTCTTCAAATCTTGTTTTTTAATGTATTTCGTTTGATAACAATATTTTTGTATTTGTTAGTTATGAAAACATATTATTTAACAATTAGTGTTAGTAATAACAATTTACAGATAACTATATTCACTAGTCTTCTTTTAGTAATGAATTAAGTATTGAATTGTTTGTTAATTTATTACTTCTAATATCTTATTGGAAGCATACAATGGTAAGTGGTTTATGTAATTTGAATTATTCCTCCAAGACTTGCCGTTTTCTAATTTTTGAAAATGTAACTTGGTTGCTTCTCAAAAAATGCCAATAAAGAAACAATAGTCTTTCGACCAAAAAATAAAAATAAAAGTAAATGGTTGTTCTACAAATTAAACCTATGTTAAAAACGATGTTTTATTTTAATGTTTATTGTCTATTAGAATAAAAAGTTAATTTTCTTTTCGGTCAGGCTCGGTCTTTGAAACTTACATGTAGTAAAAGGTTTTTTAATTTTCCTATATACATTGAATTTGAGGTCCTAAATACACTGGATGTAAGACTTTATTTTTGAGCCTTTATTAAAATTTAATATTATATCATTTTATAAGAAAATAATTTATATAAGGTATAATATTAAAACTCCTAAATGTTAGGACTTTATATATAGTTCAAATAAGGAAAGTTATTCTAGTTTTTAAAGTCCTAAATATTAACTTAAATTACAATTTTGTCCAATATGAAATCTATTTCCAAATGCTAAAAAAGACGAATGACATTTGGATAAAAAGCTTCGTGCATTTAATATAGCAGTAGTCTTAGGGTACGCGCTTTGCGCGTGTACTCTAACTCAATGAATAATTTTTTTAAGAACAATTACATAAATATTATTTAAAACCATATTTTAGTTATAAAATAAAGGTTAAACTCTAGAAATTGAAAAATATCATCCTATGTTGCAAACTCAATAAAAAAGAACTATGTCACATAGGGTCCTCAATCATCATTCAATTATATTCGGTACGTAAATTTTGTTGCAGTTTTATAATTATATCAGCTTAAATTCACAAGTTACTATACTTCCTTGTTAGTTCAAGAAGAACACATCACTCTTGAAGATGTAAGAGCTCTTATGAAAATACTAGTAAATTTAATCGCGCTTTGCGCGGTCATTAAAAAAAACTAATACGACTAAATAATAATAATAATAATTGTTGTTTTTATAAATAAGATCAATCAATTTTACCTTGGCAATTATTCGACGAAAATGATCCGCATGATTTATATTCTTTTTATACATGATAGGAATAACGTATGATAAAAGATAGTTGCATTTTAAGATATAAGCATATGTAAAACTAAATTAATTAGTATAAAATAGAAAAGGTTTTTAGTGGTACCCTTTACCAAATCATATCACAAGATATTACATAGGTTCCCTAGTCTAGAATATTCATTAGTATGCCTCCAATCCTCGTGCATAGAGGAGAACTTTATTTAGACTGAGGAAAAAAAAATCTTGGCGCAATGTTTAGCAGGTTTGCTTATCTATGCCGGTTGATCTCAAAATACGAAAAAGTGATTGTTGACTTTTTTAATATGGAACACCTTTTTCAATATCTTTTCATGATCATGCACTCATTAGTGCTTTCAAATTATATGTTAAAACTTTCGAAACTGCATAAAATAATACGGCAAATTCATGAAAGATGATAAAATTGAAAAAGGAGTTCTTAAAAAAAAAAAAAAAAGAGTAAAACAATGATAAAAAGACTTTTAAAGGCGACTCTTAGTAACTTTTAAAAGGTGATGTTGGCTACCAACGACAATCTTTGAAATTGTTAAAATAGTTATTTCCAATTAACAACGTATAAGGAAAAGATACTTTGGATTAGTTTACTTTCTTTTTTAATCTTTTGTTTGAAAATGAAAAAAAGAAGAAGTACATGCTAGCAATTAAAAGGTTCTATTTATTTTATTGAAAAAATACTAAAGGACAAAAAATACACAAGTGTTCACCTTAACAATGACCAGTTTTAAATATTTAGTTCGTAAAAAACATGGAAAACTGAAGTTCCTCAAATTTTCCCTATGCTTCTTTCCATAACGGCTTATAATTTTAATGTATATTATTTCTTTTGATTTTTTCTTTTTAATAACGCTCGATTCCCTATCTTCTCATCCAAATTTTTACTACAAAAGTTTTAAAAGATTTGTTTCTTTCTCCAAATAACTACTATTAGTCTATTACCATCTAAAAAACCATCAATTCTTTTATAAATTTAGGGGAGAGACTACACAAGAAAAAGAAAGAAAAGGAATAAATCAGTTGCAAAGAGTAAAACTTAATGAAAGATCAACAGAATATCACCAAATGCTTATCACATTTTGTCTTTTACTTTGTCCACGGATTTCAATATACTACATTCCAAAAACAATGTATAACAGTGATGTTTTGCACCTGTAAGAAACCAGAAGATTACCATTATATCTAATAGAAAGTACAAAAAATTAGATACCGCTAACATTTTGAAAAAAGCAAGCACATTTTTAATAATAACAAAATAACAATTGTCACTGACCCGAAATCTCACCCTTCAGGACGTGACTGCGTCTAACGTTGAACCCGCTAGACAAGCCAACGTGCACAAATAATCTAACTTTTGCAACCCAATTCGACAATAGCAAACAATATACTTTTAGAAATCTTAACAGAAATAACGAAACACTTTAGAATTTTAATAGCGGAAATGTAATAGAAATTCGGAAATGCACAGAGAAATGGTAAAATACATAAAGTCGCATAAGCCCAAAATCGGGGTGTCACAACTCACGAACTATCTAAACAGAGTGCTAAATACAGAGTCTGAAAAGAAATACATAATTGTCTTGAAACTAGGAGAAAAAGTAAGACAATAAGGAATCCAAATGCAGGAGAGACACCAAGGCCCACGAACGCCAGCGGGTATACCTTGAAGCTCTGGGTGGACTGAAGGTGACTCCCTCAATGCGGTCCACTGGGTCCGGATGCGGGATCTGCACAACATTAAGAAGTGCAGTGTAGCATCAGTACAACCGACCCCATGTACTGAGTAAGTGCCGAGCCTAACCTCGGCCGAAGTAGTGACGAGGCTAGACTTGACAATAACGATAACTTGTCCTATTCTACAGCAGGTAATAGGGACAAGACAAGGCAAGAAATAAGCAGACAAGTAAGGGATACGGGAGCAGTAATGGGGTACAAGTGAAATGAAGCAGTTAAATTGACATATAGAAGTGAACAAGGGAGGAAATTTAACACAATAGCTAACGAAACAAGTATAAGTACCAGAAATGTAAATAATGGCACGGCATCACCCTTCGTGCTTTTACTCTCTTACTCACCATGCAATGTATAATGTGAATAGTATAAATCATGGCACGGCATCACCCTTCATGCTTTTACTCTCTTACTCACCATGCAATGTATAATGTGAATAGTATAAATCATGGCACGGCATCACCCTTCGTGCTTTACACTCTTCCTCACCAAACAATGACAAATATAATGGCAAGGAGTACAACATAGTAGAAATACATTTCAATATCACCCGGCAAGGGGAAAATATCAATCAATATCACAATAATTGCCCGGCAAGGGTCTCAGTTATAACCAATCAATTCAAATATATCATTAACAGTTGAATTTTCAATCAAACCAATACATCATAGGTTCATCAACCAAGATTTCCAAAAATAACGGCTTCCAAGTCAAGTTCATAATATAACAAACATAGAAGTAATAACAAGATTTTTTTTATCAAAATTAGACTCACGGGCATGCTTGACACACAATGCATAGGTACTCGTCACCTTACCTATGCATTGAACATGATAAACATTAGCACATAACATACAATACTTATTCCCTCACCAAAGTTAGGCAAGACACTTACCTCGGGTCCAAAATCTAGCAATCAACCTTCTAACACCGCCTTTCCTTTTGAATTCAACTCCGGAACAACAATATCTAGGCATAATTAACTTAAGTGTATCAATAATAACTCAATAACACAATCCCATAGCCTAAATACACAATTCCTATCATTCTTCCAAAATTTCCAAAATTCGACCCCGGCCTACTTGGTCAAAACACGAGGCTCGGACCAAAACCCGATCACCCATACCCCCACAAGTTAGAATATATAATTTGTTTTGAAATTTGACCCCAAATTGAGGTTGAATTACCCAAAATTCCTAAAACCTAACTCTACCCAAAACCCCCAATTTCTACTTTGATTTTAGGATTTTAGGCCTAGATTCTAGTGGTTAGGGACGAAAATGGAAGGAGAATGGCGTTAGGATTGATTACCTCTGAGGATGTAGTGATGGAGTTCTTCAAGAATGGCTAAGGGGATGTGGAGAAGAAGGAGAGGGTGAAAAATATGAAGAATCCCGTAATGTATCTGTTTTTGGGTATTAAAAATAGCTGGGAAGAATTACTCTATGCATTCGCGGAACATGAGGTGCGATCGCATGGAGGTAGGTTCACTTAATCTCTGCGATCGCAGAGGCCCTTATGCGATCGCACAGGGCAATTCTACCCAGCCCCAGGCCCCCATGATAACCTCTGTGCGTTCGCAGCACCCCACCTGCGTTCGCACAGTACTAATCCTAGACCCTCCGCGATCGCGCCCCTTGAGGTGCGTTCGCACTGAACATTTTGACCCCTGACCCCAGACCCCACAGTTACTCTGTGTGATCGCATGGACTCTAGTGCGATCGCACTGAAGGAAACATCAGACACGAGAAACCAGTCCAAAACACCAGATTTTTACACTTTAACTCACCCCGTTAGCTACCCGAAACTCACCCGAACCCTCGGGTCTCAAAACCAAAAACACACACGACTCCCAAAACATCCTACGGACTTATCCAAGCATTTAAATCACCAAGATATCATCAAAAACATCGAATTAAACATCAAAACTCTTAGAATTTTCTCAAAACTTCATAAAGCTTAACTTTTCCAATTTTAATCCGAATCACGTCATTTCGAGTCCGTTTTATACCAAATTCCACAGATAACTCACATAACATATAATAAACCTGTTTCGGGCTCCGGAACCATAATGCGGGCCCGGTAACACGGTTTTCACATCAATTATCATTTTCAAAAACATTTATTATTTTCAGAAAACAATTTTCTTTAAAAATTCATTTATCGGGCTTGGGACCTCGGAATTCGATTTCGGGCATACGCCCAAGTCCCATATTTTCCTACGGACCCTCCGTGACCGTCAAATCACGGGTCCGGGTCCGTTTACTAAAAATGTTGACCAAAGTCAACTTTATTCATTTAATTGTTACAAAGATTCCATTTTCATCAAATTTTCACATGGAATCTTCCCGGCTACACGTCCGGGATGCGCACGCATATCGAGGTGATATTAACGGAGGCTTTTGGAGCCTCAAAATACAGATTTAGCTGAATTTACTTAGGATGGCCTTTTGTGTCATCACAATCTCCACCTATGAAACAAACGTTCGTCCTCGAACGGACATAGAAAAGTACCTGAGTTTGAGAAAAGATGGGGATAACGACTCCTCATATCGGACTCGTACTCCCAAGTAGCTGTCTCGACAGGCTGACCTCTCCACTGAACACGAACCGAAGGATTATTCTTCGACCTCAACTGGCGAACCTGCCTATCTAATATAGCTACCGGCTCTTCCTCATAAGTCAGATCCTTGTCCAACTGGACACCGCTGAAGTCAAGAACATGAGAAGGATCTTCAATGTACCTCCGGAGCATAGATACATGAAACACTGGATGTACGGCTGATAAATGCGGTGGCAAGGCAAGTCTGTAGGCCTCCTCTCCTACCTTGTCCAAAATCTCAAATGGACCAATATACCTAGGGCTCAACTTGCCCTTCTTTCCGAATCTCATCACGCCCTTCATAGGCGACACTCGAAGGAACACCTGGTCTCCTACCATGAAAGCCAAATCTCGAACTCTACGATCTGCATAGCTCTTTTGCCTGGACTGAGCTGTACGAAGCCTATCCTGAATAATCTTCACCTTATCCAAGGCATCCTGGACTAACTCAGAACCCAACAATCTAGCCTCTCCGGGCTCTAACCATCCGACTAGAGACCGACATTGCCTACCATACAACGCCTCATACGCAGCCATCTGAATGCTCGACTGGTAACTGTTGTTGTAGGCAAACTCTGCTAA
>ML246495.1:0-11764 GCA_005239495.1 Nicotiana undulata
CGCTTCATTGTCTTTCTCCTTTATTTCCAAGACAGTGTTGTACTTTCATTCCGGACTTGTATTAGTATTCTAGTAGCTAGTCCGTGGATTGTGACACCCCGGCCTTGGGAGTTTATGTTATTTCATGACTGTTATGTTCTTATTTTCCGCATTTAAAGTTTCGTTATTTTTATTAGCAATGCTTGAAGGATTCTGTTGGGAATATGAAAAAGGGAAAAAACATGTTATCGATTTTCGGTTAAACGGTTGTCCCACTATTATCTCAGTATGTGATGGGAATTGGTTGAAGTTGACGAGTTAGCATTTTATTCCGTGTTAAATGATTTTAAATTGCTATTGCAAGTCATACGTTGGCTGGCCTAGCCGGTTCAACGTTAGGCGCATTCACGACCTATAGGGTGGGAATTTGGGTCGTGGCAAGAACTCAGGACTTGGACTTAGTAATTTATCTTTAAATAATTGAACAAAAAAAAGGAACTAAGATGGGTTAAAGCTAAAAAAGACGTTACTGGCACAAATTAGGATATCTATTTGTTTGTCCACACATAAAACTTGCTTTTATATAAACTGTTTTGAACTGAAGTTTCGAAAACTAAGTTTTTGAAGATTTTTCAAAAAAAAAAAAATTTTGACAAAATTGTTTTTTAAATACTTCACGAGAAATAACATAGACCTTTAGACTTATTATCCTAGATTGTTATACATATCATCAAAACTACTATTCAGCGCTAAGTTATTGAATTTAAAGTCTTCACATCCATATCTTAAAAAGGAGAAAGAAAAATGTGCTATCAACTACAACAAAGTGCATAAACAGTTAGCCATCAGTTCTTAAACTTTAACGAACAACCACTAAGCAGACAAATAAATCAATACCCATACAAGGTAAGATATAAACATGATGAGATGGAAAGGAAAGGAAGATAAGGGCGCCATAGGCGTCCCCAAGCATTTAGCTTGTTTTCTTTTGCAATCTGCTGCATTCTAAGAAATGTGTTGTGTTGACTCCATGCTCGGGTATGGAGAGTCTCGCAATAAGACTTTATGTATGGATAAGGAGTGTCGTGTCGCTCCAAGTGTTCATGCAAAGAAAAGGGAAAATAAAGAATAGTCAGAGAAGAAAAATCTGATTCTTAAACAGAACGAAGTATAATGCTTATTGTTATCCAATTTATAATAGTCTTTAGCTTTTACCATTAAATACATGCCAACAAGTTTCATCATTATTTCTTAAATAAGCATGGCATCAAATGTATTGAAAATAAACTTACTACTCTATCAAGATACACCCATTGTCGACCATAACAAACATGAAGACTACAATATTAAAGTAAAAGTCATTTCAGATTTGGTGATGCCAACTTAATATTCTAGCAGCAAAACATTTTTTATAATGGGTTTGAAAGTATGAAGGCGTTCTTGATGTGTAAAAGAGAATACAAATTCTAATCAAAACCTTGAAACAACAGATTGCTAAAAATAAATTCTAAAATTTTGTGAACATGGATTACAGACCACAAACTTCTAAAGACACGAAACAAAACAAACTTAACATAGAGAATTTACTAACGTCTTTTGTCAAGGTTCTAAAATAAATGATTTCAAGCTTCTTAAGTAGAAAATCTATTCGTGAGCTTTAATGTTCATTATTTTTCCTGTATTTAATCGTCTGTGTCCAAACACATAAATCTAAGCAGAACAACAATAAAAGAACAGGACATCGAGAATACATTCAAATGCTACGACTCTTATAAAGTAAAGAAAATAGTATCTACCAACATGGTTTGATCACAAAATTAATCTGAGTACAACCTGGGCTTAAATCATGACCTTTCTAATTTCACAACAATATCAAAATATTACTAACCTATTCTAATGCAACCATTACATAAACCTAAGATATGCTTTCCTAAGCCAACACCAATTCTTGAAGTGAAGGAATATAATCAGAAAAGGTCAGAGTTTACCTTTTGTGGGGCAGTGAAACTAAGGCTCGAAGGTCATTTCAGATCTACCCTTTTGAATTTCGAATTGAAGCTTGAAATAGATAGAGTACACAAATTAAAAGTGTAAATACGATTATTGAGATTTTTCCGGATCTTTTCCGTGCCCCAAGCCCTTTTTCGGCTGAAGGTTTTAGGAGTATTTATAGGAGAAAACAACTAGGGTTTTTGAAGAGCGGGAACTTGAAATTTCGGATTTGAAATCTTGGTCAACACATCCGAACGTTGGAGGTTTGGACGGATTCACGTGATTTGCTCTGTTCTTGCCTGAATGGGTGAGATTTATGACTGAGACAGTAAAGATTCACGGGTTATCATGCACAAACGTGGAAGAGGAAAGAAAGAGACGTTATTTGCACCAAAATAGCGCAACAAGCTTTGTCTTGGAGATGGAAGAGTTTGGAATTTTTCTTAAAGAATGAAGGAAGAAGATGGGCGATAGTTTTTGGCAGAAAGGGGATAGGCGTAGAACGTATAGGGATTAAGACTAATTGGGTTGGGTTTTGGTCTAGGTATTAGGCTTGAAATGGTCTTCTCTTTTCAAATTAATTTTATTGGGCTCTCATATCTTTCTAATTTGGGACTCTATAAAAAATATTTGAAACATATATAATATTATATTTTAAATAAGCACTTAACTCGATAATAATTATATTAACTGTGTTATTAATAACAATACTAATATTACTAATACCAAAATAATAATTTTTGTAATAGTAACAATATCTTCAACAATTATAATTATAATAAATAGTAGTAATATAGTAATTAATAAAAATAGCGCATTAGATTATTAATGACTAGGGAGCGCCAGAAAATTAATTAGAAGAAAGGAGGGACAAAATTGGATGTCAACAGGATACCAACTTATACATAAGACATACGGGCCTATAAGATCAAATATCCACCCGTATACTGAACATAGACCGGCAAGGCCATACAATCTTTTACGTACATGAAATCTGTCTACAAGCCTCTAAGAATACATAATTTTCATAAAGGTCGGAATCGAGTCCCGCCATAAAACAATACACGTCTAAATCATACTAACCAAACGAGCAACTCCGAAGCAAATTGAGCGCACCAACATTTTCCGCTGAGCTGATAGCCTACTTGGAGGGATCTTGATCTGTCTATCGGGACCTGCGGGCATGAAACACAGTGTCCCAAGGCAAAAGGGACGCCAGTACGAATAATGTACCGATTATGTAAGGCACATAAATAAGTACATAACAAACATGGAAGAAATATAGAGTAAATGACTCAACCTGTAAGTCTGGATAACTCTGTAAATCATGAATAATTATAGTGTCATGCATATGCGTATGAATTCCATGCTGTGCATAGGTACATCTTTCATAACATCATCAGGCCTCTGAGGGCATCCCATCATATCATATCGGCCACTGTGGGCAAAATCATCAACGTATACCAGCTGATCAAGTGTTGGTGCGTATATAATGCCATAACCTTTCCCATATCCCATATACATATATATATATATATATATATACCGTATATAATACCATCTGATCATGGGTCGATGTGCATGTATAAATGCATGAAATGCATATGAAATACGTTGATAAAATCTCTCGGTACGTCATAAGACCATTATGCCTTTGATTAATACTATAAAATAAACTTTACCAACTTACGTATTTTTTATACCCATGAACAGATGATAGAATAATATGACACATGGGGAATCAAGAATATAGACACCCCTAGTATTTCTATGAATAGAACCCTTCGTTCCAATTTGTGTACGGCTGAAATCGGGAAGACCAATTTTACGTCCGTTATGGCATTCGATAGCTTATTCACATAAGATTAAAGGTATAGCCTGAAGTCTGACCTCGAATCATCCCTTACGCTCGACCTCAAGGCCGTACGGTTTCAATATTGGTATAGGTGAACGGCACAAGGACCGAGGTAGACATCTCTTTAACGAAGTACGAATCCGTACTTAGACATTAAATAGATGTATCAATTGCAATCTTTGTAATAAATGATAGTGTACTATGTTGGGATTTACCCTCATATATAAGGGGTACCCTTATTATTTATTAAGGACACATAATATTCAATACAAGGAACAAGAACATTCTCTGCTTCATTACTCAAACATTCCCTATTTTCTCTCTGTTAGCTCATTTACTTACATTTATTGCTTTTCATTAATTGTTTTTATTTTTATAGCTCATTATTGATCCTACATAGCATACTCCGAAGCCTATAAAGTTGTTATAGCTTCATTGACCGTCCAACAGTAGCCCCAAACTTCGATCTCAAGACCCCCCGAGGCCAGCATCACACACCCGACTTGAGGCATCCCAGTTCGCTTATCTTTGATTTCATACCGCTTTTACTCTATCTGTTTCCATCATATTTAGTATCAAATTCTTAACAACTAGTATTAAAATAAATCGCATATTTGTAGAACCACATAATCAAATATAATTGTAATTACCGTTTTCAAGGTAAACATAATTCTAACTAAAAATGATCCTTTGTTGTTTGCTTGCGCCTTTATGCTGTATTTCTTGTCTATTCTAGATCAAGTTTTTTTTTCCTAAGAAAATAATCTTCAAGGAGTTCAACTAACTGGTACATATTTAGTTATTAATACTCCTTCCATTTCTTATCAAATCCAAGGACCGTCATATCTCACATGGAAAGTAAATACTACATAATAATTTCTTAAGTTGCGTATTTTGCTCGTTTCATTTGTATTATTTGGATCATGAAAAAAATAAAGAAGGGATATCCTTAACATACCTGGAGAAGGGAAAACTCCGTATAATACACTTGAAGAAGATTGCATCATACTCCTTTAGAACCGCAAAATTTTATGTTGCTACGATTCTAACAAATTCTCGTTGGAATTGTGTTGTTGCAAGTTTGGATTGAATTTAGAACCGCAAAATTGGATTGAATTATGTTTCTGTTCTTGAAGTATTTGAACCAGGAAAATGATATATGTTTCTTACCTTAGGATTATTGACGTTTTGGTTCTTTTGTCCAAATGAAATGGAACAAGACTTGTAAAGTCTTTACTTATTAAATTCTAATTAATCTTAGATAGCCACCTAGTCCTTAGAATGACTAAGAGTCATTCTCTTTGTTTGTGGCCTTCTGCCACGTGTTTTAGGGGGGAAGGATTAATCTTATACACTAATGTTATTAATTAACTAGGTAATATCCCATTACCCGATAATTAACCTATTACCCGTATAATTAAGAATTATCTCAAATTACTTAAAATTCTATTTATTTCTAATATACTTTATACATCATATTACCGTGTCATATGGTACCTTGCATAGTACTAGTCCATAATTATCGGGAATTATTGCTCGACCCGTATTTTATTCTAAATCGGTCACTTTCCACGAAACTCGTTTTCTTTAATTTGTGTACCCTTTATCCTTCATGACACTTACTTATCGCTTCTTATAAATAGCATAATACTTATAATCTCCAAATAATCTTTTCCTTGGATTGATGTCAATTACCTTATGACAAATTAAACGTATAATACTATAGGGTACAACATCGTCGTAATTTAATACTACGGGACATAATACCGATGTAATATTGCGGGGGGTAACACTGATGAGGGAACTGATGAGGAGGAAACTGATGAGTAGGGGATACTTGAGGAGGGTGATGATTAGAGGGATACCAGAGGCAAACAAGTTTGATAGAATTCGAGGGTCCACCAAACTATATAGAGAACCAGGTTCTCTATTAGTTTTCACAGATTACACACACACAGAGCAGGATGTAATTGACACTTAGAGTTTTTACGTGGAAAATTCCCAGCTCAACGGGATTAGAAACCACGACCTACACTTGTAGGATTTCAGCTTCACTAAGAATTTTCAGATTAAAATCTATGTAATCTAGGAATTAACTACTTAATCCCTCACTAACTTGTAACACACCTATTACTAGACACTTTGTAATCTCTCTATTATAAAGTCTTCACAACTTGACTAACTCTAGCCAAGACACAAACACTGAAGTTTATGATTTACAAGAGCTTCCTAATCAGTTCTTCTAACAATCTACGTAGGAATTGCATTTGAAGAACTATTACAAAGTTACAACTCTACTCAGGACATAAAAAGGCTTGATATGGGAACTGGTATGTAGCAGTGTTTTGCTTTATTCTTGATGCACTATAGAATCATTTTTCTTGATGATCAATCACGTAGAGTGCTTGAGTAAATTCTCTAGTGTTCAAGAAATATTTTGTCATTGGTTTAATTTTAATATAAAATTGATGACATCACTTGAATAATGTAAGCAACTTTGATACAAGGTCCTTCCCAATAGAAGTGACTATTGCACTGTGCTGTACTGTTGCGTGTGCAGTCAGTCACTTTCTAGATGTGGAGAGTTGACTTGGTACAGTCACTAGGAGAACCTAAGACCATCTGTTCCCCTTATTGATTCTTTAACTTCTGAGGTTTTGACGAACATCTCCAGCTTAAGTCTGGTTGTATTCATGTGCTTGGGAATGTGTACCAAAAGTGGATCAAATTCCTCATCTGGTTCTTGACATTAAGTTTGTTAGATCATCAAAACATAAAAAAGGTACTTATAACCTATCAATTTCCCCCTTTTTGATGATGATAAACTTATAATTGAAAATTCTACGAAGAAATACATAAACCATTAGGAACCTTAGAGAGTACCCCCTGAATTTGTATTCCCCCTTAATCACTGCACGACATTATTAAATTATGAAAAATCTTCCCCTTTTGGCATCATAAAAAGCACAACCAATCAAAAAGAATAAAGAAATCTAGCATGGTTAACTCATGCCACTTGTGTGCACACAACATGATAGAAAACAAAGACAAAAGAGTAATAGCATAAAAGTAAAACGCAAAAACCTTGCATAAACCAAATTTGGATTTTACAACCAGGAGAAGAATCATTGTTACCATCCATAATTCAAAAAACAAAAACAAGTACCAAGAAAAAGAACACATCATCAAAACATTCTAGAAAGATAGACACTAGAAACTGGACACTGAGGGGACATTTCTTAAAGGGCACTGGAGGAAAAAAGGCTTTGAGGAGGTGGAAAGGGTTTTGAGGACAAGATCCATGCGGGTATTTGCGGACATTTGCTCATTCAGCAGTTTTTCCTTCAGGTCCTCAACCTGTTTCCTGAGCTCAGCATTTTCCTTCGTCAGGCGGACAACCTCTGAGTTGTGAGAACTACTAGAACCTGGTGCTTCTTGTAATTAACCAAGCTGATTCTCAAGAATCGCGTTCTTTGCCTTCAACTTTCTTATATCGTTTGTGGAACTATCCTGAGAATTTATCAGTTGAGAGATAGTAGAGGTGTTTCCCACTCCTTCAACCTTGTCAATACATTCACACTCCTCAAAGGTGGTCTTAGAGAAGGTCAGCTTCTTGATGCCCACTTTGGCCTGTCCCAGAGGTACCTTGAAGAACTTGAAGATCTTTGTGAGAAGGAACCCGTAAAGTAGCCCATGGTTGCAATCCTTAAAATCTGCCACCTTTTGCATGTGCTCAATCATTATCCCAGTTGATGGTGGTAAAACTATCCAGGGCTTCCATAAGGATTAGGTCAGCTTTGGACGTGATAGATCTCCTCTCAACACGGGTAAGCAACACTTTGTTAACCATCTCAAAGAGAAAGTGATATACTGGAAGAAGTGCCTTCTTATGCACCCATTCCCCCTGCTAGATTGCTCTTTCCTTGACAATGGCATTTCTGAAATTTGACGCGCAAACACCCTAAACAGATGACAAACCTTCAGCAGGAACCTCAAGGATTGACCCCATCACAACAGATTCTATCCCTATGTCCACCCTATTTACCAACGAATAAATGTGATCATCTTCAACTTTGAAGAGGTCTGCATAAAAACTCCGCACCTCCTTCTCATACATCTTTTGTACATCAACTGTGAACAAATGTTTCCACTGCTAGAACTCACAAAGTTTTCTACCAACTTCCTCTTTTCACCAACCTCAATAATGCCAGGGGAAAACATGTGGCCCCACATCACTTTCTGCTACCTCAACTTCTCTTTCCCAGAACTCAGACACTCACCAACTTTTGCTTTCTTGGAGGAACTGATCATCATCCATCTTCCTTTTGATTGACTTGCAAATGTACTTCCCCTTCTCCAATGAATTTTCATTCACATATTCACTAGACTTTTCCACTTCTTCATCATCATACTTGTCATCACTCTTTTTCACTGTCTTATCACCATATTTCTTCACAAACTTTTCACTGGAAACTCTTGGAAGGACTCTCAACACTTGTAGAAGTGTGCATTTTGGGTTGAGAGAGAGAGTTCTTCTGCCTTAAGGGCTTGTGAACCAAGGAACTAGGTTCCTCTTCGGCTTCCTCATCCATATCAACTACAGGAACATCCTTTTTCCCGTACAACTTTTCCATTCTTGACCAGCTTTATCCTTCTTTGACTCATTTGACTCTTCTTGAGAGAACTAGAACCACCTTTTTCTGCAACCGTGTAGTGGGTCAGTTAGGGGTTAGCTTTGGATTTGCCACTGGCTTACTCCTAACCAAGATAAAACTGCTAATCACCATATCATCTAGATCTTCTTCACTGTCAGACTACAACTCATGCATCACCATATTCAGGGGCTCAACATAAAAGCGGGGAGAAGGAGCAGGATTAACACTAACCTGGGGAGATAACCCTTGACCTAGATCCTCTGTGGAGGGATCGGGTCCATCATTTGGGACCCCAGTAGCATCATCCTATGCCGGTTGTTCAACTGGCACAAGTTCTCCCCCTTCTTATATTGGTTGAGGCTCTTCCCCCTAAGGCTCAAACCCCCCAACACTTTCCTTTACAATAACCCCTTCAGGAGCGACAGAGAGCATATTTTCTATTGTCCCATTCTCTTGTGGTTCCATGGAAATCTCAATAGAGGGAGGAGTGATACCTGTAGAACCACGACCTGTCATGGTTGTCTCAGCATTGTCATTACTAACCGTTGGATTTTCACTAGAGGGATCTTCCATGGCGTGAGTCGATGTTTCCTAATTTCCTTATTGAACAAAATTTCCCTGTTTCACCATGTTCACTCTGTTTAACCGGCTAGACTGGAGGAGGACTGGTATTCATAAACATGCTCGGAGTTAAGATTTCATGACTTTGATAAGGACCCGAATCTGAGTGGGTAGGAGAGGGATTAGAGTGTGGAGGAGACTATGTTCTAGGGTTTAGACTGGTGGTTGTGTTGGGTGAGGAGTCTACAACAGGAGTTCTAACTGGTGTGGACTCGATGGGGGTATTGTCGAGTACACTAGTAGTTTCTTGATTTTCAGACATGGTGAATTTTTACTGGAAGGATTAGTGGTTTGAAAAGAGAGTAGATGAAGTGAAAATTTTAAAATTGAAAGTGAAGGGTTGTGACATTGATAGATGTATTTATGAAAGGTGAGGGAACAGTTATGAAACAACGACAATTTATTCTTGGGGAGGCGAGTCATTTAGTATCAGGTGAGACACTTTGGATGAAAAGACACAACGTAAAGAGACTGACATGCTGATGATATGGCATTGTTTTTGTCCGTTCTAAATTGGGTATGAGAAAAGAAAGAAGCTACTAACCTGTGTCAGAGGAAGTGATGACGTACATCAATGTGCTTGGTCCTCTGGTATTGAACTGGATTTTTGTCCATGTTGAGTGCACTTGTATTTTCACACAAGAGAGGTACACAATTTGAATATACCCCAAAGTCTTCCAAGTGCTGCTTGATCCAAGGAATTGAGCACAACAAGAAGTAGCTGCCACATATTCTTCTTAAGCAGTTGAGAGTTACACTGAGTTTTGCTTCCTTGTACCGCATGAGATGAGACAAGAACCCAGGAAAATGTGCCATTCCAGACATGCTTTTCCTGTCCAGCAGATATCTTGCATAATTAGCATCAGCATACCCAATGAGATAAAATTATCACCTGAAGGATAGTAGAGAACCAGGTCCTGTGTTCCTTTAAGATATCCCAATATTCTTTTAGCAACCTTCAAATGAGATTCCTTTGGATTTGATTGGAACCTTGCACAGAGACCCACGCTTAACATAATGTTTGGTATGCTTGTATGAGATACATGAATGATCATATGATGCCTCTATACATGGTCAGATTTATAGGGGAACCAGGTTCATCCATGTCTAGACGCGTAGCTGTGACAATGGGAGTGTCAATAACTTTTGATGCTTCTATGTCAAATCTTTTCAGCAGCTCCTTGATGTACTTCTGCTAACTTATCAATGTTCCCTTTTTAGATTGCTTCACTTGAAGTCCCAGGAAGAAACTTAATTCTCCCATCATACTCATCTCAAACTCACTCCCCATGAGTTTTGCAAACTGTTCACAAAGAGAGTCAGTTGTGGCTCCAAAAATGATATCATCAACTTATACTTGAACGATGAGTAGGTTCATCCCTCGTTTCTAGAAGGAACTTTGATAACCATTCATACCAAGCTCGGGGAGCCTATTTTAACCCATACAATGCCCAGCTTGAACACATGCTCAGGATGCTCGTGACACTGACATCTAGGAGGCAACTTGACATAAACTTCTTCTTTCAGGAAACTATTTAGAAATGCGCTTTTGACATCCATTTGGAACAGTGTGATTTCATATGAGATGCAACAGCAATAAGAATTCTAATAGCTTCCATTCGAGAAACTGGAGCAAATATTTCATCATAATCAATCCCTTCTTCTTGATTGTAGCCTTGAACTACCAGCCTTGCCTTGTTTCTTGTTGTATTTCCAAACTCATCAAGTTTGTTGCTGAATACCCACTTGGTTCCTATGATGGTACGACAGCAGGTCTAGGAACCAGGTGACATACCTTGTTTCTCTCAAATTAATGCAGATCCTCTTGATGGTGGTGATCCAGTCTACATCTTTCAGTGCTTCTTTGATATTTTTGGGTTCTATTTGGGAAAGAAAAGCTGAAAAGGCAATTGAATTTCTTGTATTTGATCTAGTTTGAACACCTGAGTCAAGAAGGGTGATTATGTTGTCAAGAGGGTTTGAGCTTTTGTGCTTCCAATTTGGTACTTGAATCTCATTGGTAGAGGATCTAGGTATATCTGACTGAGGTACTTGGTTGATGACTTCCTTTGTGGGCTTGAATGAAGATCTGACATGCTTTTCCTTTGCACAAGCATCGCACACTTTGTGTCCCTTGAAGCTTGACTTGGGAAGACCACGAACCAGGACCTTCTGGACTAGTTTGTTTAGTAGCAAAAAGCTTGCATACCCCAGACTTCTGTGCCATAATTCAACATCGTCATCAACGACTCTCAAACAACTTAGATCACCACTTTGCAGGATCTGAAAATCAGAAACATAAATATTCTTGTATCTTTTGGCTACTAGCACTACCTAACCAGTCACAAGATTTGTAATTGTGCATATATTTGACAATAATTCCACTTTGTTTCCCTTGTCATAGATCTAAGAAACACTCAACAGACTATACTTCAAGCCATTGAAATAGTACACATTCTCAATTGAGTGAGTGAGTGAATTCCCAATCCTTCCAACTCCTGAAATGTATTCCTTTTTGCCATTTCCAAAGGATACACTCCCTCCTTGCAGGGTATTCACTGAAAGGAAATTGATTATATTTCTAGTCATGTGCTTTGAGCAACAACTGTACATGTACCATTGTTGGTTTCCCCCCCCCCCCCCCCCCCACCCGCCACCACCC
>ML246495.1:12297-23943 GCA_005239495.1 Nicotiana undulata
CCCCATTATTAAGTAATAGAAACAGAGGACCAGGTCCACTTGAGTGATTTTTCCAGATCATTCTTCACTCTTCCTAGTTCTTCCTGAAGTTGTTTGTTTTTCTCAAGCTCAACACACAAACTGATCTTC
The DNA here is from genome assembly GCA_005239495.1 of Nicotiana undulata. Taxonomy (NCBI): domain Eukaryota; kingdom Viridiplantae; phylum Streptophyta; class Magnoliopsida; order Solanales; family Solanaceae; genus Nicotiana; species Nicotiana undulata. Next base: position 12,427 of record ML246495.1, read on the forward strand.
ACTGAATTTAACCCATTTTAAAGCTTAATGTGTGTCTCACTCGCAACTTACTTCCCCTTTTGAGAGTTTGTAGGCCTATTCTCCGTTTTAACTTCCTCAATTGTCTCCTTTAAGTCTACTACCACCACTAATAGGTCATATCTCTCATGCTCAATGTTAGCAACTCTCTCAGTTAAGACTTCTTTTTCCTTACTTACACATTCAATGGTTTCTTTTAAGTCTACCACCACAACCATTAGATCATCTCTTTCGTGTTCTATACTTGCAATTTTTTCATCTAAGGCATCCTTCTCTTTCTTCATATTCTCTATTATTTCTTTTAAATCAACTACAATGACTACTAGGTCATCTCTTGTTTGTTCCACTTCTCCCAATTCCATAGTTAATTCATCTTTGTCATTTATAAGACTATGATAAGCATCAATTAACACATTTTCTAATGACATGAGCTTTTTAGGAGTACGATTTCAGATTTCTCTGAACATCCAGAAAATTTACCTCAGCACCGCTGTCATTTTCATCGTGATCAGATTGAGCCATCAAAGCAAAGATTGAGTCATACTCAGTTGCTTCACTGTCCACTACCATCATTAAACTATCACTGTGATCATTTTCTTCTTCAGACTCACTGGAGGAGTCTCCCCATGCAGCAAGAGTTTGCTTCACAACATTGTTAGCGGCATTCTTTCTCTTGAAGCATTTATCAGAAATCGGGTTTCTCCTGGCTGCTTTGTCTGAGTTGTGCTTGAATTGATCTTTCTTTAGTAGACAACAATCCTTGATAAAGTGTCCTGGCTTGCCACATTTATGACAGAGGTCATAGTTTTTTGTGTTGCTAGAGCTACCCCTTTTTGGAATGCCTCCATTCATGCAAACCATTTTCCGGAATCTTCTTGTCAAGTATTCGATATCACCATCTTCACCATTTGAGTCATTGTTTTCTATCTTAAGGACCAGGTTCTTCTCTTTTTTGGGCTCTCTTTTTTCACTGCCCTTCTTCTTCTTCATTTCATAAGTTTTCAAGTTTCCAACAAGTTCATCTATGGCCAGTGTCTAGAAGTCCTTCACCTCAGTAATGGCGTTTACTTTTCTTTCCCAAGAACTAGGAAGTACACTGAGGATTTTTCTGACAAGTTGTTTTCAAGGAATGATTTCACCAAAAGAGTGAAGCTCATTGATGATGGAGGTGAATTGAGTGTGCATATCTTGGATAGATTCATCATGGCCTCTTCTCTACTTGAATTTTCTTTGCACGAAAATTCTTCTCTATGGCCTTTCGATCAATGTCATTAAATTCCTTCCTCTTCTTGAGAATGAGTACAACTGGATCTCCAAGATTCTTGGTAGGAACAAAGTGTCTGTCACAGATGACATCCCATAGCTCAGAATCTTTAGCCATGATGAAGTCATGTATCCTAGTCTTCCACCACCCATAGTACTGACCATTGAACCTAGGTGGCCTATAGGTAGACAAACCTTTTTCAAAGTTAGGTGGTGTAACGACCCGATTGGTTGTTTTGTGTTCTAGGACCTCGTGCCCCTAAATAAGACTTCATGTAGTTGCTTTTATTGATTTATAACTTGCGGGGATGGTTGGTTAGAGGTTTGGGAGAGTTTGGAGTGGTATAGGAACACTTAGTTCATTAAGGCTGGCCTTAAAGGTCAAGTTTGACTTCGGTCAATATTGTTTTAGTAAACGACCTCGGAATTAAGAATTGAAGGTTCAGGTAGGCTCGTCTGATGATTTTGGACATGGGTGTAAGTTCGGAACGGGTTTTGGATGACCCGGGAGCGTTTCGGCGCCAAATAGTGAAATATGATTCCTTAAGTTCAATCATTGTCCGAATGGAATTTCGAGACCGGGAATAGTTCCGTTGTATCATAGATGACTTGCTCACAAAATTTGGTGTCATTCCAAGTAGTATAATTAGGTTCGGCATGTTAAAAGCGAATTCAAGAAACTTAAAGTTCTTAAGTTTGATCCAATAGGGTTTAGGGTATGATTTTTAGATTTAGCATTGTTTCAGACATTTTGAAGGCTCGAGCGAGTCTGTATTATTATTTAGGACTTGTTGGTATATTTGGACTGGGTCACGGATTGACCCGGATGCCATTCGAACATCGTGCGAGGAAAAAACCAGCCTTAAAAGGACTGATGGTGCACTAGTTCTGGTGCGACCGCACTTGCGGAGGACTAGCCGCAGGTGAGAGAACACTTCTGCGGTCCGAGCCTCACAGGTGAGACCCAATGGGAGTTTCCCAGTTCCGTAGGTGCGGGCCTATTTTTGGAGAAGTGGAGCCGCAGGTGCAGACTCCACTCCGCAGGTGCGAAGCCTGACCCCTTTCCCATTTTCCGCAGGTGCGAAAAACCTGTAGCAGTGAGGTCGTCTTAAATGCGAGAGTTAACCATTTGTGAACCATTTTTCATCACCTTGGGCGATTTGGAGAGCTGGTAAAGAAGGGATTCGACCTAGTTATTGTAAGGTAAGTAATTCTTACCATGAAGTGAGTTTAATACTTGAATTCTTTGGTAGATTAACACATAAAATTAGTAGAAATCAAGGGTTTAGCGTAAAACCTCATTTTTTGATAAAAATGAGAAATTACCAAGGAATTAGTTACGAAATCATGCAAAAACTATATAATATTGATCCTTAGGCTATGGGTCATTATTTACCTTGAAAATTTCCGGAATCCGAGCATGTGGGGCAGGGGGTGTATTTTGGGATTTTGCAATTTAGGTTGAAATAACCATTTAAATAGAAGAATTGTAGACTTTTGAGCATAGATTAATTTATTCATGTGATGTTTGACTAGTTCCTAGTCCTTGGGCGACGAATTTGGAGTTTCAGGCGCGTTCTTGACCCGGAAAGTAGGCTTGACACGAGGTAAGTTTCCTTTCTAACCTTGTAATAGGCAATTTTCCCCATAGGTGAAGTAATTAATTGTGTATCATTATTTGTGGGGACTACGTACGTACGAGGTGACGAGAGTCCGTGCGTAGTGACTATTGTTGTTATGTCCGGGTAGTTAGGTTCACACCATGCCTTGTGAATTCCATAGTTGAACTATATGCCTTGTAATTTCTTTGTACGCAAGCTTGTTTTCAAGAGATCCTAGGACTTGGTGTTTTCAGACGAATTATTATTTTGGAAAAGGATTTTAATGAAAAATGTTGTGTTTCTGTGTGACCGCTTCGCAATATATATATTCCGCAAGCTGGGTGATTCTTTCCACTACTCTCATTGGAGCGGGCCGTACGTCACGACAGGTTAATAGACGCATCTATGGTTCGCGTTATTCGACCCTTCGGCAGTGCACATTTATTTTTATGTTGGCCCAGACCATACCTCCTGATACATTGTGCGCATGCTACTTGTTTGATATTATTCATGACTTATAAACTGTTAGGTGTCTTGAAAGAATAAATTCATGATTTGTATGTTGGTGTTTCTCCATGTAAATAGGTTCGTAAGTATGCTTGATATTCATTGTTCTATTATCCGTGTGTACTTGTTATTCTCTTTAATTTATACACCTAAATATATTGTTTGGACCCTAGTAAGTGTCAAGTCAACCTCTTGTCACTACTTCTTCGAGATTAGACTGGATACTTATTGGGTACATATTATTTATGTACTCATGCTACACTCTGTACTTAATTGTAAAAGGTCCTGAGGCAGGTGCATTTTGGTACTCGTCCGGAGCTCATTCCTGACTTACACTTGGTTGAGGCTTCACGGTGAGTTGCTTCTCTTAACGACTTTCAGCAGCACCTCGGAGCTTTTGTTTTGCTATTTCTGTCTATACTATCCCTAGACAGTAGGATAGACTTTCATCTCTTTTGGTTTACTCTACTAGATGCATGTAGATGTGTGACACTAGTTCCTAGCACACACGTTAGTAGAAAAAAATTTTGGGATGTAAATATTAAATTATGACTTTTATGGCTATTTCTACATAAGATTGCCTAAGCTATCTGTGTTTACCTAATGTCTTAAATCTAAATCAAGTAAGTGTTGGAAATGTTTTTGTAGTTAAATGAAACTCACTTGTAGATTGATGTTGGCTTGCCTGACTACGGTGTTGGTGGCCATCGCGACCTGGATTGGGATACGGGTCGTGACAACATGGTATCAGAGCTCTAGGTTCATGTAGTTCTCACAAGTTACAGGCAAACCCAATAGAGTCTTGCGGATCGGTACAGAGACGTCTGCATTTATCTTCGTGAGGCTGTAGGGTGTTAGGAAATCTCTCTTTATTCATCTTCTATCATGCAGTTGATGGTACATTAAATCTCTCCCTTCTATTCTCTCACAGATGGTGAGGACGCACGAAACCGACATTCCGAACCCAGAAGGAGCCGCTACCCCCATCGTCAAAGGTCGTGGAAGAGGTCGGGGGAGGGCACCTGCCCGAGGTAGGGGACATAGGCGTCCCAGAGCTATTCCGGTTGCATCGCCCGCGGATCCAGTAGAGGATCCCATCACTGAGGAGCAGGGTGAGGTGCCTGCAGCAGATCCTGCCCCTTTGGACTTCATGACGGTGTCGGGATTTCAGGAGGTCATGGGCCGTATGATACGATTTATGGACACCATGACTCAGGCTAGTTTATTTCCAGCAGACCCGGCCACATCTCAGGCGGGATGGGGAGCACAAACCCCTACTTCCCAGGCCGCAGGACATGCAGCAACAGTATATCAGACCCCGGGTACACTGCCCGTGGGTGGGGTCCAGCCAGTAGTAGCCGCAACATCTGAGCCCATACCAGCTGCGGACAGCCATCCGCAAAAGTTATTAGACAGATGGACCAGACTGCACCCTCTTGTCTTTGGAGGCGAGCGTCATGAGGATGCCCAAGACTTTATCGATTGGTGCAAGGACAGACTGCACAACATGAGGATGCTGGAGTCCCATGGAGTTGACTTCACTACTTTTCAGCTAGAGGGCAGGGTCAGTAGATGGTGGCAATCCTATATTCTTGGCAGACCAGCAGATTCCCCTTCTATCACTTGGGAGCAATTCACTCAGCTATTCCTGGACATGTATATTCCACCATCTAAGACGGAAGAGCTGCGATATCAGTTTGAGAAGTTGGAGCAGGTTCAGATGTCAGTGATCAACTACGAGGCTAGGTTTTCTGAGTTGTCTCGTCATGCACTTATGATACTTCCCACTGATGCAGAGAGAGTGCTGAGATTTGTAGCTGGGCTGCACTCAGGTATTAGGGCTAACATGGCCCGCGAGGTAGAGATGGGGACTCTTTATCATCTTGTGGTAGAGATTGCTCGCACGATTGAGGTTTATTGGTCAAGGAGCAGAGAGCAGGGGCAGCAGGATAAGAGAGATAGATTTTCTAGGGATTTCAGAGGTTCTCCAGCCAGGGGCAGAGGTCAGTTTGGTAGGGGCAAACCTAGTAGGCCCCCATCTTCAGCACCCCCACCACCTCCTCGAGGTGCTCCGACGAGGTATTAATTCGGCGCGCCGGAGAGTTCTTATCGCCCACCAGCTATTTAGGGTCCCGCCGGTGGGTATTCTGGTCATCAGGGGTCTTCTAGCCCTTATTTCAGTGCTATGCCAGAGAGTTCATACCGTCCTCTAGTTATTCAGGGTTCTTCTTCCGGGCAGCAGGCTTTGGTGCCGAGAGGTTGCTATGAGTGGGGGATACATGTCATATGAATAAGGTTTTTTCCCAGGCTTCGGGGCAAGGCCGTACAACAGAGTTATCAGTATATAGTCTCAGAACTGATGGTTCGGCCACTAGAGGTGGAGGACAGGCTGGTAAAGGTCGTCCTAGAGGTGGAGGCCAGGCAAAGGGAGCCCAGTCAGCTTCTGTTCATTTCGGTGGAGGCCAGTCATCCGGCGCTCCAGCTAGGTTCTATGCTTTCCCGACCAGACCAGATGCAGTGGCCTCAGATGTCGTGATCACATGTATTATTTCAGTATGCGGTAGATATGCATCGATACTATTTGATCCAGGGTCCACTTATTCATATGTATCATCCTTGTTTGCTCATTTCCTGGATATTCCTCGTGAGTCTTTGGGTACTCCTGTTTATGTGTCCATTCCTGTGGGCGATTATGTGGTCGTGGACCGGATATATCGGTACTGTGTGGTTACATTTTGTGGGTTCGATACCAGAGCGGACCTCCTGCTACTTGATATGATTGATTTTAAGGTTATCTCGGGCATGGATTGGCTATCTCCCTATCATGCCATTATATATTGCCATGCCAAGTCTGTTACTCTAGCCATGCCCGAGTTGCTGAGATTGGAGTGGAGAGGTTCCTCTATTAGTGCGGCTAGTCGGGCTATTTCTTTCTTGAAGGCTCGACGTATGACCGATAAGGGTTGTTTTTGCTTATCTTTCTTATGTGCGGGACACCACCGCCGAGTCTCCGATGATTGATTCAGTGCCGATAGTTCGAGAGTTTGCGGATGTATTCCCTTCGGACCTTCCAGGCATGCACCCGGATTGTGACGTTGATTTTTGCATTGACTTAGCTCCAGGTAACCAGCCTATCTCTATTCCCCCCATACCAGATGGCTCTGAAGGAATTGAAAGAACAACTTGATTAATTGTTAGCTAAGGGGTTTATCAGACCGAGTGTATCGCCTTGGGGTGCTCCAGTGTTATTTTTGAAGAAGAAGGATGGGACTATGCAGATGTGTATTGACTACCGCCAGTTGAACAAATTCACCATCAAGAACAAGTACCCGTTGCCGCGTATCGATGATTTATTTGACCAGTTGCAGGGTGCTCGCGTGTTTTCTAAGATTGACCTGAGATCGGGGTACCATCAGCTGAAGATTAGGGGATGTTCCGAAGACAGCCTTTATACGAGTTATGGTCATTATGAGTTCCTGATGATGTCCTTTGGCTAGACTAATGCCCCAACAGCATTTATGGATTTGCTGAACAGGGTGTTCAGGCCTTATATTGATTCTTCTTTCATCGTCTTCATTGATGACATTTTGATTTAATCACGTAGCTTGGGAGAGCACGAGCAACATTTAAGAGTTGTGCTCCAGACTTTGCGAGAACAGAAGTTGTACGCTAATTTCTCCAAATGTGAGTTTTGGTTGGATTATGTGGCATTCTTAGGACACGTGGTATCCGGAGAGGGTATCAAGGTGGATCCTAAGAATATTGAGGCAGTTCAGAGTTTTCCATGTCCTACATCAGCTACAGAGATTAGGAGCTTCTTGGGACTGGCAGGCTATTATCGCCGATATGTGGAGGGATTTTCATCCATTGCAGCTCCTCTGACTAGATTGATCCAGAAGAATGCCCCATTCCGATGGTCCAACGAGTGTGAGGCGAGATTTCATAAGCTCAAGACAACATTAACCTCAGCACTAGTTCTAGTGTTGCCTTCCGGTTCTGGGATGTATACAGTTTCCTGCGATGATTCACGCGTTGGTTTGGGATGTGTGTTGATGCAGGAGGGGCGAGTTATTGCATATATTTCACGACAGCTGAAGGTTCATGAGAAGAATTACCCTGTGCACGATTTGGAGTTTGCAGCGATTGTTCATGCTCTTAAGATTTGGAGGCACTACTTGTATGGGGTGCCTTGTGAGGTTCATACAGATCACCGCAGTTTGCAACACTTGTTCAAGCAAAGGGATCTTAATTTGAGGCAGCGTAGCTGGCTTGAGTTGCTGAAGGACTATGACATCATTATTATCTATCATCCGGGCAAGGCGAATGTGGTTGTAAATGCCTTAAGCAGGAAGGCGAAGAGTATGGGTTGTTTGGCATTCATTTCAGCAGAGGAGAGACCTCTATCTTTGGATATTCAGTCCTTGGCTAATCGCTTGGTTAGGTTGGACCTTTCAGAGCCCATCCGAGTCTCACACGTGTGGTGGCTCAGTCTTCGTTATTAGGAGAGATCAAGGCTTGGCAGTATGATGATCCGCACTTGGTAGCCCTCCGGGAGACAGTCTTGCAGGATGATGCCAAGGAGGTTTCTATTGGAGAGGATGGTGTTCTAAGACTTCAGGGTCTCTTATGTGTCCCTAATGTTGATGGCATGAGGGAGAGGATTCTAGAAGAGGCCCGTAGTTCACAGTATTCTATTCATCCTGGTGCTACGAAGATGTATCATGACTTGAGGCAGCATTACTGTTGGAGGCAGATGAAGAAAGACATTGTGGAGTATGTGGTTAGATGTCTAAATTGCCAGCAGGTTAAGTATGAGCACCAGAGGCCAGGAGGCCTACTCCATCAGATGCCTATACCTGAGTGGAAATGGGAGCGCATCACTATGGACTTCGTAGTTGGGCTGCCTCGAACTTTGCGGAAGGTTGATGCGGTTTGGGTCATTGTGGACAGGTTGACCAAGTCGACACATTTCATTCCAGTAGCTACCACTTATAGTTCTGAGAGGTTGGCCCAGATCTACATTCGGGAGATAGTTCGGTTGCATGGTGTGCCTGTGTCCATTATATCAGATCGAGGTCCTCAGTTCACCTCTCATTTCTAGAGAGTAGTACAGAGTGAGTTAGGCACCCGAGTAGATCTCATCACAGCATTCCACCCTCAGACCGACGGGCAGTCGGAGCAGACAGTTCAGATATTGGAGGACATGCTCAGAGCATGTGTGATTGACTTCGGAGGGCAGTGGGACCAGTTCTTGCCTTTGGACGAGTTTGCTTATAACAACAATTATCAGTCCAGCATTGACATGGCTCCATTTGAGGCATTGTATGGTCGGCGATGTCGTTCTCCCATCGGGTGGTTTGAGCTTGAAGAGGCTAAGTTATATGGCACCGACCTGGTGAAGGATGCTTTGGAGAAAGTAAAGTTGATTCAGGAGAGTCTTCGCACAGCACAATCCACATAGAAGAGTTACGCGGATCAGAAGGCGCACGATGTATCATTTATGGAGAGTGAGAAGGTTCTATTGAAATTCTTGCCGATAAAGGGTATTATGTGTTTCGGGAAGAGGGCAAGTTGAGCCCAAGGTTTATAGGCCCATTTGAGGTATTGAAGCGGGTTGGGGAGGTTGCTTATGAGCTCCATTTACCTCCCAGTTTATCAGGAGTTCATCCCGCTTTTCATGTGTCCATGCTTTCGGAGGTACCTCTCCGACATCTCTCACGTGGTTGATTTCAACACCATTCAGCTAGATGAGAGGTTGGGTTACGAGGAGGAGCCAATTGCTATCATTGATAGGCAGGATCGCCAGTTGAGGTCCAAGAAGGTTTCCGCCGTAAAGGTCCAGTGGAGGGGCCAACCAGTCGAGGAGGCGACTTAGGAGTCTGAGGAGGACATGCAGAGCATATATCCACACTTATTCAGCACTCCAGGTATGATTCTAGACCCGTTCAAGGACGAACATTTGTTTAAGAGGTGTAGAATGTAACGACCCGACCGGTCATTTTGTGTTCTAACACCCCGTGCCCCTAAATGAAACTTCTCGTAGTTGCTTTTACTGATTTATAACTTGAGGGGATGGTTGGTTCGAGGTTTGGGAGAGTTTGGAGTGGTATAGGAACACTTAGTTCGTTAAGGCTGGCCTTAAAGGCCATGTTTGACTTCGATCAACAATTTTTTAGTAAACGACCTCAGAATCGAGATTTGAAGGTCCCGGTAGGTTCGTATGATGATTTTGGACTTGGGCGTATGTTCGGAATGGATTTTGGATAACCCGGGAGCGTTTCGATGCCAAATAGTGAAATATGATTCCTTAAGTTAAAAAATTGAGGTTTAGAACGTGATTTTGTGCTACCGGGGTTCAAATGGAATTCCGAGATCAGGAATAGTTTCGTTATGTCATTTATGACTTGCTCGCAAAATTTGGTGTCATTTCGAGTGGTATAGGTAGGTTCGGCGTGTTGAAAGAGAATTCAAGAAACTTAAAGTTCTTAAGTTTGTTCCAATAGGTTTTGGGGTATGATTTTTATATTTAGCGTTGTTTCGGACGTTCCGAAATCTCGAGCGAGTCCGTATTATGATTTAGGAGTTGTTGGTATATTTGGACGGGGTCTTGGGTGGGCCTGAATTCCATTCAGACATCGCGCGAGGCAAAAACCAGCCTTAAAAGGACTGCTGGTGCACCAGATCTGGTGCGACCGCACCTGCGAAGGACTAGCCGCAGGTGCGAGACCTCTCCTGTGGTCCCAGTCTTGCAGGTGCAACTCCAGGGAGAGTTTCCTAGTTCTGCAGGTGCGGGCCTTTTTCCGCAGAAGTGGAGCCGCAGGTGCGAAGCCTGACCCCTTTCCCATTTTCCGCATGTGCGAAAAACCTGTAGGCAGTGAGGTCGTCTTAAAAGCTAGACTTAGCCATTTTTGAACCATTTTTCATCACCTTGGGCGATTTGGAGAGCTGGTAAAGAAGGGATTCGACCTAGAAATTGTAAGGTAAGTAATTCCTACCATGAAGTGAGTTTAATACTTGAATTCTTAGGTAGATTAACACATTAAATGTGTAGAAATCATGGGTTTAGAGTAAAACCTAGGTTTTTTGATAAAAATGAGAAATTACCGTTGAATTAGTTACGAAATCATGCAAAAACTATATAATATTGATCCTTATGCTATGGGTGATTATTTCCCTTGAAAGATTTCGGAATGCGAGCATATGGGCCCGGGGGTGTATTTTGGGATTTTGCAATTTAGGTTGAAATAACCATTTAAATAGAAGAATTGTAGACTTTTGAGCATAGATTAATTTATTCATGTGATGTTTGACTAGTTCCGAGTCCTTGGGTGACAAATTTGGAGTTTTGGGAGCGTTCTTGACCCGGAAAGTAGGCTTGACACGAGGTAAGTCTCCTTTCTAACCTTGTAAGTGGGAATTGTCCCCATAGGTGAAGTAATCAATTGTGTGTCATTATTTGATGGGTCTATGTACGTACGAGGTGACGAGAGTTCGTGCGTAGTGACTATTCTTGTTATGTACGGGTAGTTAGGTTCACCCCATGCCTTGTGAATTCCATAATAGAACTATATGCCTTGTAATTTCTTTGTACGCAAGCTCGTTTTCAAGAGATCCTAGGACTTGGTGTTTTTAGACAAAATATTATTTTGGAAAAGGATTTTAAAGAAAAATGTTGTGTTTATGTGTGACCGCTTCGCAATATATATATTCCACGAGCGGAGTGATTCTTTCCACTACTCTCATGGGAGCAGGCCGTACGCCACGGTAGGTTAATAGATGCATCTATGGTTCGCGTTGTTCGACCATTCGACAGTGTCACGACCCGAAATCCCACTTTCGGGCCATGACTTCGTCTAACGTTGAACCCGCTAGACAAGCCAACGTTTGAACTGAATAAAACTCATTAACGACAAATACGAACAAGATAACTAAGGCTTCGATGGCCCACCACATGAAGTTTAACAAAATGACCAAAATACAACATAGCACTTCCGAAATGAAACCCACAAACAAATCCCAAAACTGGTGTCACATACCCACGGACTATCTAAGAGATTACTACAATCAAAAGGTCTGAAATAAGTACATAAGACTGCCTTTGAAATACAAAGTAAGACAGAGCTGAAAG
>ML246496.1:0-26933 GCA_005239495.1 Nicotiana undulata
ATATTGTTGCCTTTTTCACCCACTAATTCTACATTTTCAGTTGTTTTTTGAACACGACTACTGTTAGGCTTAGGACTAAACACAGACGGAGAATCAGAAAATAATGAAAAACTAGGACCGAACATTATAGAGGCAACAGATTCAGCAGATACTTGGGTTGAAGAATGGTGTTGTTCACGGTGCCACCATCTACAGGCACAATGCTTCTTCCCCATAGTGAAAACAATAACACAGTCATTGATTCACAAAATACAAAGAAAAACAATATTCTATGATTTTGAAAACCCACTTTCACTATCATATGATTTTGAAAACCCTTACAGCCACAAGCAAAACTTTTGCCCAAAAATTACTGTTAGACGAAGAGATAGAACGAAATCTAAAGTTTAATTTGAAAACTGGAATCTGGATGCAACATTGGTTCTTATGGTTTGAGTATGGAGATTTCTAAACAGAATTGCATGACACAGATGAAGACGTTAAAGTGATGGGAATAAGCTTAATAAATGGGTCGGGTAAATAATTTGGGCCGAATGGATAGGAAAGGTAATTAGTTTGGGCCTGGGCATTAAAGGGTAATTAGTTTGGGTTTAATGGGTATTAAGTGAGATTTTCTCTTATAAAAATATATCTACAAAATAAGGTCATGAAAGATAATTATAAGTAAATATTCCTTATGATAAGTAGTATTACTTCTTGTATATAATTTAAAATTTTCACCGTCAAGTTTCAACCCTATCAACAGAGGCGGACTCAGGAATTTAATGCAACAGAGACACAATATTCTCTTCAATCAGTGCCCCTAAAGACTTTTAGTGTTAAGGGTGTCAAATGATTTAAATTAATCTTTTTTGAGGTATACAAATGTACATATACAAAATTTATATCGAAATTTACGCGGTCCAATAACCCCTGAATCCAAGTCATAGGTCCGCCTCTGCGTGTCAACAACTCCAATTTAATGGTGAAAATCCTCTTCAATCAACCAGCTAGCTTTAATAATGCGGATTGGCACGTAATATAAGAAGGCATGCAAATCACATGTGCTGGAGTCATGAAACGGAAGTCTCACCTAAATACATTTACGAGATATTAACCAAATGTGGATGACAAAAAGATGATGATGTCACGATCCTAAATTCTAACAGGTTATGATGACGCCTATCGTGGAACTAGGCTAGCCAACCATCATATAACTACCAAATCGTTCTATTATAATATTTTTCAAATCAATAACAAACAACAAACAGAGTATAAAATAATTTCATTAAGTCTTTACGCCCCAATAATCTAACAGTCTAAACAAAATCTCCCAAGACTGGATCCAACATGGTCACGAGCATCTAAGAAATAAAACTAACTCTGCTAATGTCTTAAACAATGTATATGAAATCAATACTAATACTTATAAAGGAAAGGAAATGGAGAAGTTGCGGACGCTGGACAGCTACCTCGAAATCTCGTAAAGCTGCTGCTAAAGAACAAAGATGGCTACTGCTCCGCACTAGTACCTGGATCTGCACACAGGGGTGCATGGAGTAATGATGAGTACGCTAACTCAGTAGTAATGAAAATAAATCATATTCTGAAGTATATGAAACACACAGCACAAAACACCAATCCACAAACAGTAAAACATCAAATCTCAATACAGTATACATAAGTTCGAAAATCAATTTCCAGAAAAATCCTTTGAAACCAGTATATTTTTCAATATTTCTCAGTAAAACGCTCAGTAAAATCAGTTTGAAAAATGAAGTGAATCATAGTCAAAAATTCAGTAAAATATCATTATAAATCTTCCCCTCGCGCCATAATCATCTCTCAAAACATTTCCCTCAGCATCTCACCATCACTCTGTATCAGCTTAGCGGGTAACCTCACAGTCATCAGTATCGGCCCAGCGGGCAACCTCACATTCACTCAGTATCAGCCCCGCGGGCAATCACTCGCACTCAGTAGGTATCTGCGCTCACTGGGGGTGTCTACAGACTCCGGAGGGGCTCCTACAGCCCAGGCGCTATAACAAGCCACATCATGGCATAAATCACCCACAATATTGGCCCTCGGCCTGTCTCATATCATAACATCCTCACAATATTGGCCCGCGGTCTCACTCAGTCAGACACTCTCAACATGCCACTCGGGCCATCATTATATCGGGTTCTCGACCCAAAAACAGTGTTCATTTTCAAGAAATAATATCAAAATACTCTGAGTGTCAAAACAATCATCAAGAAAAGACTGAGTGAAAATCATAATATATCAAGTGAGGAAAATAGTAAAAACAGCCCCCAAGGGGTAAACAGATCGGCACTAGGCCCCAAACATCGCTTACAACCCAAATATATCAAAACATAGTAATATTATAACTCATATGCTTTAAAAGCAGTTTCACAACTCAATAGTTGCCTAAAAGGGGATATATTTCCAAATTTCCAATCTTTGCATTCCCAAACCCGTGAAAGGATGCAAGGTCCGGGGTTTCATACCCTCAGGACAGGATTTAAAGACATTACTTACCTCAAACTAGCCCGAAAAGCTACTCCGCAATACGCTTGCCTATCGAATCAACTTCCGAGCACTCAAAATCTATAAAGATCAGATCTTTATCATCAAACTATGCTTAAGGAATGAATTCCAGTTGAAAAATACCAATTTTAGCTCAAAACCCGAAATTAGCCAAAACCCGACCCCCGGGCCCGCGTCTGGGAACTCGACAAATTTTATACCAAATTGTTCTTCATCATCTCACGAGTCCGTACATATAAAGAACGCTAAAATCGGAGTTCGTTTGACCCCTCAAATTATCCCTAGAAGGTTCATAATCTCAAGCCTTAACCCCATCTTTTTCTACTGATTTTAATGGATTAAACACTGATATTATGTTCTTTAATCACCTATAATCGAGTTTTAGGGTCCAAAATACTTACCTCAATTAAGAACAATGATTTTCCCTCTTCAAAATCGCCTCAACGCTCTTTTCCCGTTCAACAATGGTGTAAAAATAAGTTATGGTCGCGGAGGGTTTAATTTAATGCTGCCCAGTTATTCTTCAGTGCGAACGCGGCCCACTTCCCGCATTCGCAAAGTACAAAAACCTCCAGGCCTCAATTTCCTCTCCGCGATCGCGATCCCTTGCCCGCGAACGCACTTCCTCTCCAACCCAGGCCTATGCTAACGCATGGGCCCTTACGCGAACGCACATGCCAAATGGACCTGGGTCCCTCAGCTGCCCATTACTATCCGCGAACGCACCCCTCAGCCCGCGTTCGCGATGGCTACCCCTCATAACTCTCCGCGTTCGCACCTCTTGGACCGCAAACGCATAGAAGAATTTCCCAGTTCTCCAATCTCCCCTATGCAAACGCGACATCCCTTCCGCGAACGCATAGGGTAAAATCCATGTGCAAAAACACCAGCAAAACAACTATTTTTCTAAGTCCAAATGAGTCCGTTAACCACCCGAAATCAATCCCGAGCCCCTCAGGACCCCAACCAATTTTACCAACACCTCATAAATGATCATTCAAACTTAGTTGCACTCTCAAAACACTAAATATAACCTCAAAACGCCAAAATTACATCGGATTCAAGCCTAAGAACTTTGATATTTCTAAAATCCACCAACGATGCCGAAACTATCCAAAACAACTCCGATTGACCTAAAATTTTGCAGACATATCCAAAATGACATTACGAACCTGTTCCAACTTTCGGAATTCCATTCCGACCCCGATAGCCTATTTTCCACTGCCGACCGGTATCGCCAAAAACTAACTTTAGCCAATTCAAGCCTAATTCTACACCGGACATCACAAAATTATTCCGAACACACTCCTAAGTCCCAAATCACCTAACGAAGCTATCCGAGCCATAAAATCCGAATTCCGAAGTCGTTTACCAATAAGTCAACTCTCAGTTGACTTTTCCAACTCTAAGGCTATTTTTAAAGACTAAGTGACGAAACTCTCACTACAACCATTCTGATTCCAAGCCTACCAACTCTAACACATCATAAACAGTATAACCAACCAATGACGAGTCAATAACAGTAATTATAATGCAAGTTCTATGTAACGACAGACCGGATCGTTACATATGACAAATTAACTAAAAAAGATTTTATAGGCACAAAAAGTGACGTCAATTGGAGCACTTCCTGAAT
Organism: Nicotiana undulata; assembly: GCA_005239495.1. Classification (NCBI taxonomy): domain Eukaryota; kingdom Viridiplantae; phylum Streptophyta; class Magnoliopsida; order Solanales; family Solanaceae; genus Nicotiana; species Nicotiana undulata. The sequence continues at coordinate 4,169 of ML246496.1, forward strand.
CATGAAAATTGCCATTGCTCTTTCTTTTAGATTCCATCTTTGTCTTTTGGTAGGCTAGCTGCGCGGTCTTCTAATTTGCGTTTGCCTCAACGATAATCATGGCATGTGACTCACGATTCATGCCAAATATTCTTGCACTTGTATGTGGTCATTTTCCAAAAATATCAACAAAAAAAATAGGAAAAAAAGGTTACTGGGCATTGCCTTTTCCTATATGCAACACTAACTAGATTATGCTGCTATTTAGAATAATAGACTTGTTTAAGTAAAAAAAATAATTTGTCCATCTCCTCTTGAATGTAGCCAATGGCCATTCTTCTTTAGACAGAGGCATTGCTGCCTATGACAATTTCGAATTTTCCCCATCCTTTCTCCTTTTTGGACGTCTGTATAATGGAGTCACCGAAAGGCTTATCAGAAAACTTTGCAGAAAGCCGACGATAAAGTTGTTAACACAAGAAAAGGTGATTGGGATATAGTGAAATACGTTGCGTTTGATCTCGGTTGGACATAAATATATTTGCTCACACCAATCTATTAAGGGTAATCGATGGGGTTCAACACATTCGTTCAAAATGTTACACTTTAACATAGGTGCAAAAATCTTATTATATAAATTTGAATTTATTGTTGAATTTCCTAGGAATAAGAGAGCAAATCTTTTTTCCTGCATCGATCACTAGCTACTGCATTCGCCGTGACATACTTCCGTCCTGTATCATGTGATATGATGGTGTCCGGCGAATACGCAATCTGAAATCTGAAATTATCTTTTAATTTATAGTATATTCAACATAGTATGAAAACATTAAAGTAATAGTTGAATAGCTAGTTAAATAGATGGAACACTATATCAAAGTCTAAAAGTTAGATAGTCTAATAAATATGTATACGGTCGAAATCGGACTCGATCGATTTCGAGGTTTCTTATGGCATCGGATATAGATCTAAGGAACGGCCCCGAGAGGAGTTAATGATAATATTGAGGGATCAACATACCTCGAAGCAAGGAGAAGGTCGAGGGAAAGCACGGGAATTCTCAAGGACATATGACTAGTGCTGACAAGCGCCTGCAAAATAGTACGAGTCTATACTAGATCAATAAATAGTTGTACCGGCTATCCCTTTCTGTAATAAATACTAATGTACTATGTGAGGGCTTCCCCTTCTATATAAAGGGGACCCTTATCATTTTTGAAAGGATATTCAATACAAGGAACAAGAAGATTCTCTGCATCTTACTCAAACATTCCCTATTGTCTCTCTGTTAGCTCATTCACTTACATTTATTGCATTTCATCAATTGTTCTCCATTTATAGCTCATCATTGATCATACATAGAATACTTTGAGACCCATAAAACTATTATAGCTTCATCGATTGTCCATCGTTAACCCCGAGCCTCGACCTCGAGGACCTGCCTAGGACAACTCCGAACCTTCGATTGGAGGCAGTCTGGTTTGCTTATTTTCGATTTCATATTGCTCTTATTCTGTTTTTTCAAATCACACCTAGCATCTACTGCTTAACAACTAGCCTTAAAATAAATCGCATATTTTTAGAACCACATAATCAAATTTAATTATAATTACCATTTTCAAGGTAAACAGTTTGGCGCCCACCGTGGGACTAAAAATAATAGTGATTGTTTTAGTGTTGGTTCACTGAGAAACACAAGTTATCCTTCACACTTTTTCTTGCCCAAGCATCTTTGATTTCAGGTCAAAATGTCTGACTCAGCAAACGCATACGAAAGCAGCATCTCTAAGGACTTTGGGGAGAATGGCGTAACCGTTTTAAATGCCGGGGTATCATTGCAAGACCCTGAAAACACGCCGGAGCTAACCCCCATGAGCATGAACTCGAGCAGCGCCCAACGTGACGATACCAGCCCTCACACTGACACGAGTGCGCACCGAGAGGATCGGCACGAAGTGCGTTGAATTATCGCATGAAGGGAAGAAGGATCCAGCCTCCGCATGATCTTCGAAATGCTACAGGCACAACAAGCGGCTATTACTCAGTTGAAAAACCATCAAAAGACCTCGAGTGCGGTGACAGAAGGAACGACCCCTCGAATCCGGCGATTACCAGAGAAGCCAGATAATAGTAGGTCAGCAACCAACCCCACTGTTATGACGATGCTCAAGGGCCTCGTAAAAAGGATAGAATAGAGGTTCCCGGAGAGAGAACCGAAGTCATGCAGGGAAAGATATCAACCTTACATCAAGAGTCAGAGAAGTTCCATGAGAAACGACACGTCCCGAATTGATCGGAGGGCAAATCGAGGTCGGACTCCTCCAAGACTGGTGACTAGAGCTAGAACCAGCAGGCACCCAGAACCGGCGGAAATGCCCTCATCACCCGAGTACGATTTCGGCGTTGGTACTACAGATATCATAGCAGCTATGAGGGGAATCAAGGATTCCAGGTGGCCAAGTCCCATATTATCTGACCCTTCACTAAGGAAACCCAACCTGGTGTGCAAATTTCATGGTACGCACGGTCATAGGACTGAAGATTGCAGGCATCTATGGGAGGAAATAACCCGACTAGTTAGCGAAGGATACCTCAGGGAATTTGTTGGCAGCCGAGCCGTAAAATACACACAGGGAAAAACACAGCTTGAAGGAGCAGAGCGGGGAAACCGCAACATGCCACCCGCGCAACCGTCGGCGGGACCAAAGTTCCTCAAGGACCCGTGACCAAGCAAACAAAAATAACCACTGCAACGGCAGGACTAGTTCGGGGCCGAAGTAGGGTGTCCTGATTAGATGCCCCTCGGACCGAAAATTAAGGTAAGAAGATCTCTGTCCGAGGTGAAGCAGGCGATCGTCGAGAACCTACCGACTGGAAGCCAGGTACCCTCTTCTGGAAAAAGTTAACTTCTACATTAACTGGTACGACCTGAGGGTCAAAACCTCCTTTTTTATGCCACTGTATTCACGCTTTAACATCGTGTTTGCTTCGAAGCCTATTGCATGAGCCCGAGTTATTGGGCCGGCCGACCGACGGGACAATCATACTCGAAGGACGTATCGCCGAGTGTTGGCCCCGGACGGCTGCTGGAATCTTAATTTTTTGCAGGATTTGTGGCCGACTCACGCCTGCCTCTATGCCCCGAGTGGAGGAAGAGCCCCTACTAAAAAATGGGCATGAATTTAGGGGTACGAACCCCATTTCCCCACGAGGTCTCGAACGTAAAAGGGGACGGGTATGGCATAGTTCCGAAGCTGCCTGCGGACGGCGTAATTGGACAACCTGTAAAAATTATGCTACCAATTAACGACGGAGCCGAGTACGAGGTTGCGATCACAGGTCCGAAATCGGCCGAAGGCTAAGAGCCGAAATCACCTGGAAAATGTGTTTCCCTCTTGGTAGCAAATCAGACAAGTGAAGTCTCAAGGATTAAGAAAATATAAAGCGAAGGTGCTCGAACATGGTTTGAGTCACGCCACATCGCTTCAGGGAATAAACCTTGACCTGTAAATCTAGAGAGCAACATGGCAAGGCTGATTCCCTCGGGAAACTCGTCAAAAGAAGTGACCTGCCCCCCTCCCCTCTGCGAGCAAAGCAGCTCGATTCTCACTTGGCAAACCAGTGGCATAGGTCACGCGCTCAAATCCTTACTCGGCAAACCAATGCGGAAGTCATCATGGCACCTATCCCCTGATCAGAAAGATGGTCAGAATAGTCTCGTCGTCGCGACCATTTATGAAATGGAGCGCGAACATCATTGATCCTCTGCCAGCAATGCCAGGTAAAGCTAGACATACTATGTTTTACAACTAACTATTTTTCAAAATGTGAAGAAACGCAGGCCTTCGAAAAGAAAGGAAGTCATTAACTCAGTGCGGAACTGCACCCGGCTTCGGCGTCACCAAAGGTCTGGTCCACACGATGGGTAATGGCCCCGAGAATAGGAATTAGTTCGTTGGAAGCGGAGCTTCTCGAGAATCATGAAACACGGAGGATCCTGTCGACACTTTACCACCCTCGTACTAACGGTCTGGCCGAGTCCACGAACCAAAAATCATTATTTAAAATTTGAAGGAGGAGTTAGAAAATGCAAAAGGAAGGCAGAGGGAACTTCCACCCTAGATCCTATGGGCATATCAAACAACTCTAAAATCGAGCGTAGGAAAAACGCCAGCCTTTCTGGTGGAAGGGTCCAAGGCCTTAACATCAGCCGAAATAGTAAGGTCTAGTGCTAGAATCCGGCATGCTACAGAGAATTCGAGAAATGGGCCAATAACTGCATCCCTCGAACCTAAAAGGAAAGAGAAAGCGAGGAGCCTCGCTGGTCCGAACAGACACCCAAAAGCAAAGTCATCCTTTGACATTTCGGAGTCGGGGACTTAGTCCTAAGAAAGGTCATCCCGAACATTCGGAACCCTAATGATGCAGGATCGAGACAGGTCCAATCTGGGAAGGGCCGTACCGCCTCCTCGGAAAAATTGGTAAAAAATCATACATGATCGGCATCATGAAAAGCGAACAGCTTCCGAGCAACCTGAACGTATCTATGCTCAAATGCTACAGCCGTTGAGGTAATACTATGCTCCCGTTTTCATTCATATGTTCCAAACTAACTTCTGCAGATACCCGGTGAAAGACATCAAAACATCTGTCAGCTCCAAACGACCCTTGAGATTCAAACGCATACGTTGCACTCTTTTCCTTTGATCGGGTTTTATCCTTTAAAAGGGTTTTATCGGCAAGGTTTTTAATGAGGAAACGTTTGTGCATTATCCAAGGAGAAGTCAATCAAGTATTCAAGGCTCCTCTCTAATCAACCTACAATACTGGGGAGAATACCCCTCCTCAGGAGGTCGCCTCTTCGCAAATCAGAAAAACTACCAAAGAAAGTCTCAATAGGAAAATAATGTAACGGGCCAAACGGATAAGAGAACCGTGCATGCGTAGGATGATCGAGACCTTAACAATGAAAAATATGTACACATGTACCGAATAATCAAAGGAGAATCTTTTATGCAAAGCTTTGCGCTTTCAAAGGGATTTCTCACCACAAGTAACGGCCTCAGAGAAAAACAAATTCCCGAACGCTCGAGGACTGACACCGAAAACACAAGTGAGGCAGTAAAATCTCGAACGGGTAACCTCGAGCCCAAAGGTACTCCAAGGGTAGTTTCAAGACCGCAAGTCCTCAGGACATGACCAAAACTATAAGTCCTACGGGCATGACCAAGATTGTAAGACCTCGAGTAAGGCATATCCAAACCATAACAAGGCCCAATCCCGATTTCTAAGCCAAGGATATATATTCGAACTTGTAAGACCCATAAAAAGGCATACCCTCGAATATAAATGCCGAGGATACGTCATTCGAGGGCTAAAGGCTCCGGCCAAACACAGCGACTCTGGTCGAAAGGCTCCGACCAAAACATAAACGACTCCGGTCGATAGGCTCCGACCAAACTAATGCGATTCGGGGACGCCCGACCATCACCATGAAATCAAATCCTTCAAAATTATTTCGGAAAGAACCGGTTAAAACACGCTCCCCTCGACTTAAGAAAAAGATCTTCGATCATTTTCATGTTAGCTCTAAACAATGTAAAGGCTTTGAAACAGTTTGGCCATAGGGAAAAACCTCCCGAGGTGCTCGTTCATCGTCACATAAGTACTCATAATCGAGGTTCTTACCAAACCGTCGAAGAGCCGGACGAATGTAAAATCTCAAAGGCTTTAACGAGGAGGAATATAATCATACTAAAGGTCATATCGACCCAACACGTAAGAGCCTTGACGCCATCTTAAAAAATCCTCTGGGATAATTCAAAACTTGAGGGTCGATGAGCTCGAGTCGTAATCCGACTCGAGGATTGAGCCCGAAATGGTTAACAAGAATGCCCAAGAGAAAACGCATAAGATCCTCCGGGTCGACATCAAAAAATCTACGGGCTAGTTAGAGGTCGCATTGACCCCACGCTTGAAATCCTAAATGCCAGTTCGAAAGACCTAAAGGTCTAAGAACACAATTCAAGACTCGATGTGGGGACTGAAGCCCGAAGGGCCAAATCCCTTAACCATGGCTATCTATTGTAATCTAATTAAAAAGGAAAAAGAAAAAACAACAAATGATGGAAAATAAAAGGCTTCTTATATATATGGAAGGATTGAAGAAGTGTATTTACAGGACTCATGTCCAAAACCCATGTAGAAAAGAAGTAAACATAACCTTAATCTGCCGCCGGAGCTGTGCCTTTGACGTCCCCCTGGGAGGTCATGCCCTCAGTTATTCCAATTCTAGCCTAAGGGTCTCCAACGACCTCTTCCCCCTCGGGGACTTCGCCTCCATCTCTATCATCTTCCGAGTTGTTGCTCGATTTACCTTCAGAAGTAATCAAGGCGGCGACCTCCTCTTCCAAGGGCTTCACCCTCTCGATCTCGGCAGTCAGATCGATGCCCCCAGCACGGATATCCTCGAGAGCCTGCCTCCGAGATATCAATCGGGCATACTCCACAGCTCGGGCCAGTTGCAAATCGGCCCCTTCGGACACCTTCCTAGCTTGAGCATTCGCAGCAACAACATCCTCTCTATACGAGGAAACAAGCGCCTCAGCTTTAGCTCTAACTGCAGATAGCGTGGCGTCCGACTCGGCAAGATGATCTCTATATTTATCACACTCCGCCCTCGCATCATGAATTTGATGCTTGATCAAGGTCACCTTCCCTTGGAGAGTGCCTCTCTCGGCGATCACCTCACTCACTTACCGTTTGAGTTCGAGAATCTTGGCACCCTGGGATCGGATTTCCTCCTTCATCAAAGCATCTTTCATTTCAAGCTGCAAAAATAGCCCGGAGGGGGGTCACGATACCGTAATAAAGTGAATGCGCAGACAAAAACAAAAAAAAGTTATGTTACCTGCTCAACGAGGCAAGTCCTCCCTCTGGACGTCGCCTCCAAACAAGCCCGAAGGCTGCGAAGTTCCCTTACTTTCTCGCCAAAGCGGTCGCTGAGCTTGTTAGCCTCCGAAGTAAGCCTCATGCACTCACCCTCGTAGAAAGCCAACTCAGCTAGAATATTGGCAAAGGTCTGGTCATAAAGCACCTTGACCATAAAGCACGGATGAAACAAAATAAGAAGATGGGGATCGAAACACTTAGTAAAACTTGCGAAAGACTACCTGTTTGCAGAATCAATCAAGCTCGCTGAGATTGAATGAGGCGTCGAGTTCGGGATTCCCCTCGGTCGTGGCATAGAGCTTTTCAAACACGTCTCTGCCCTCAGCAGACACTCCCATATCAGGAAATTCTCTATTTTGGGTATCCTGCATTTGACCCAAAGGAAAGGACGATTTTGGAGGGGAGTCGCTCACATCAATGACCCCGGGTAGAATAATCGAGGCCTTCCCTCGCCTCTGAGGAACCTCGGGACAAGGTGCCTTCGCCCCTACAACTAAGTGCATATCAGCAGGGAGCCCGCTAACATCCAGTCCGGGAACGTTGTCCGATTTATCCCCTACAAGTTCCTTGGTCCCAGATTGGGCAGCGGCTACATCAAAATCCGGCCTAGATACCTCCGGCTCAATGGTCGTCGGCTCGACAAGGTGCGGGACAACCAATTTTTCTCTTTCCACGGGCACCGGCTCAAGACCAGTTCCTTCCCCGCTGCCGATTCGGGAGCCCTCATGGACCTCGGGGTTCGAGGCCACTGGGTCAACCGAGGATCTTATCACTTTGGCTTTCTTTGATTTCGAAGGCTCGGCCAGCGAGTTCTTTCTTCTCTTCTTTTCTTTGTCAGGTTTTGGGGTATCCGCTTCCCCAAGCGTTGCTTCCCTCATCACAGAAGTCTCTCCCAGGCCTGTACAAATGCAAAATACAACCGCCGGATACGAGAATTTGATCAGTGATGCCTCTTTGGAAAAATGCAATTACGACAAGGGAAAGAGCTTCTATGATTCTTCTCCTCCCATCGGCCCACTGACAGATCGCGCCATACGCGCTCAAAATATGGGCAGACCACATCTAGCTGGCCGATCCGGTCCGAGAGACTTTTGACCGAACCGGGGTACACCGCAATAGTTGCAACAATGACAGAAGCCATTTCGTAGTGTAGTTAATTCATAGGAAAAGGAAAAGAATATGGTTAATATATGCACTTACGTTTCACATTCCACTTCTCGGGGAATGACATCCTGTCCGTCGGAATCAGGTCCACAGTCCTAACTCGGACAAAGCGACTCATCCATCCTCTGTCCCTAACTTCATCAGTGCAGGCAAAGAAGGCCCTCGAGGCCCAGCGTTGAAGTTTGATCAGGCCACCACGAAAAAGTCGGGGTCTATACATTCTAGCCAAGTGGTCAAGGGTAAATGGAATTCCCTCGACCGTGTTCGTGAAATGCCTGGTCATATACACGATGCGCTAGAATGACTGATGTATCTGACCAAGGGTCACTTGATATCGTTCACAGAAGTCGAGAATAACAGGATCTATTAGGGGCGACGATGGCCCCACCGGGCCAAGGGTAAATGGATAAGTATACACGCTGAGGAAGTCGGCCTCGTACGTGGTAATATCTTCTTCACATGAAGGGATCTTCACCAACACCGAACTTCCCCACTGGCAGTCCGTTTTCACCTTCTCGATGTCTGAGATTAAGCTGATATATTGGGATATGGGCTCACATCGCCCTGGCCTCGAAGAGGGTTTGTTGATCTTGAAATCGGAGGATATCACACATGCTCCGAGAATGCAATCCTCGAGACGAGGGTGTTCTGCCGCCTTCTCCTTTGACAGTCGTGGAGGAGAGGAAGTCTTATCGGTTTGAGAAATACTGGAGGAAGTCTTTTCCATTTATTTCCTTCTGGGAATCACGAGAAGGGGAAGAAAAAATTGATCAGAAAAGGAATACTAGAAGGAAATAAGGAGAAAGTCTCTCGAGAACTTGAAGGCACAGTAAGAAAGAAGAAGTAGAGGAAGATGTATTTATAGAGAGCCACCGTGTACGTTATAGAAAGCCCAAGGGGCAGTAACCGTTGCAATCAATCAGGAGCTTCTCAGTAGCTGTATGGAAACGACCCTTTGGGTTCCCCTCTGTCTCGTCAGTCGCTTTATGTGGCACGAATGACGCAATAACGGAAGCGTTAAAGGATAATGAATTCAAGATGTTTCTTGTCTTTTTATTCCAAGAAACGCAGGGACTATCTGTATACGGTCGAAATCGGGCTTGATCGATTTCGAGGTTTCTTATGGCATCGGGGATAGATATGAGGAACAACCTCGAGAGGAGTTTATTGAATGAAAATATTGAGGGATCGGCATACCTCGAAGCAAGGAGAAGGTCGAGTCCCGTCGAGGGAAAGCACGGGAATTCTCAAGGACATATGACTAGTGCTGACAAGCGCCTGCAAAATAGTACGAGTCTATACTAGATCAATAAATAGTTGTACCGGCTGTCCCCTTCTGTAATAAATACTAATGTACTATGTCAGGGCTTCCCCTCCTATATAAAGGGGACCCTTATCATTTTTGACAGGATATTCAATACAAGGAACAAGAAGATTCTCTGCCTCTTACTCAAACATTCTCTATTGTCTCTCTGTTAGCTCATTCACTTACATTTATTGCATTTCATCAATTGTTCTTCATTTATAGTTCATCATTGATCATAAATAGAATACTTCGAGACCCATAAAACTGTTATAGCTTCATCGGCTGTCCATCGTTAACCCCGAGCCTCGACCTCGAGGACTTGCCTAGGATAGCTTTGAACCTCCGATTGGAGACAATCTGGTTTGCTTATTTTCGATTTCATATTGCTCTTATTCTGTTTGTTCAAATCACACCTAGCATCTACTGCTTAACAACTAGCCTTAAAATAAATCGCATATTTTTAGAATCAAATTATTAAATTTAATTGTAATTACCATTTTCAAGGTAAACAAAATATGAATTTGTAAAAATTGATAAATAGCATAGAAATTGAATTAGTATCATATCGATCTTTCGAAGGCCACCATGGAACTTTCTCCTTAAGTTCACTTTTGGAATATTGAAATGTTCTAAAAAAAAAGTAAAACGAATCACATAATCAGAAAAGTAAGAAGAAAGTAATTAGTGGACCCTTGTTTTTCCCTCTCTGAAGAGATTATGCATTTTGAAGATATATCTTAATTTCCTTTAATCTATGGTCACAACTCACAAGTCACAACACGTTTTGCCGAGAAATTGGGTGCGTCACGAAAGTGGCCGTAGTACCTAAGTAACAAAAAGAAATAAATTATGAGATTATATCTTTGATGCTTTGCAAAAGATTTCAAAGAATCTCATCTCAACTGAATCCTAAGCAAAAGTCGGCCTACACTACACTCCCTCCCTTTCTCATCCCAAGCACTATATAGGCAAACCCTCTATTAAGCATAGATATAAGTTGCACGCCTTTAGATTCCATCTTTTTTCTTAAATTATGAATCAAGACGAAGTTGGGTATGTTTGTTCAGGTTAGGTTTACTTTTGATCATTTTCCTCGCTGTAAAATAAAATATTGCGTTGGTTTTGGCTGATTACTTACTATTAGGTGGGTTGAATGTCAACTTGTAGAGACACCGTTTTGTTACTCTAGCTAGGATACATCTCTCTTTTTGTTTTCTTGTTCTTTGCCATAATGCAAAGAATTAAAAAAAACAAATATATATACAGAATGTTGCATGCCGGAGCACCCCACCATCACCACCCAACATATGTCAAATTGCATAGTAATATATAGGCCTCTGTTTGCACTTAATGGAGGCCTGAATCTTAATCATTCAGATCTTATACATTAAGTGCGTTTGTTTTTAAAGTTGGAATTTTAATTATTCAGATCTTAATCATTAATTTTTTTACTTTTTACTTCACAACCACTTAATGAGTCTGAATAGGTATGTATGATTAAGATCTATAACAGAGACTCAATTTCATTAAGATGCTATCACGCATTCATTATTAACCGTTGCTACCGCCTACCATTATCAACTACCGCCATACCACCATCACCACCATACTCAACCACCAACACCACCCCCACAACCACCACCACCACCACCACGCCATCATCATCCTCAATCATAATCGCTACCATTATCGGCCATCACCGCCCACTATCCCCACCACTCCGACCACCATATATCATTCTCACCCACAATCAACACGCATCCACCTCAACTACCACAACTGACCACCCCATCACCATCAACGACCACAACTGACACTACCCATTATTATAACCTACCACCACCCTTCCACTACCTTTCTCAGCCACAACTACTACCACCATCCGTCATTATTAACTATCACCACCCACCACCACCATCCTCAATCATAATCGCCACCACAACCAATCACTACTAGCTACTAGCATGAACCACCATCATCAACCAAAACTATCACCAACCACCGCCTTTAGTCGTCATTCACCCGTTAGCCATCACCACTAACACCTATCATATTTTTAAAAACCATATATTTTAGTGATAGAATATTGGATTAGTTAGTATTTCATTTGAATTTTATGTTTCTTAATTTTCAAATAAAAATAAATTTTATACATTCAGAAGTTAAAAATCAAACAGTCTTAATTATTTCTATCAGATCTTAATACACATCTTAATATATTCAGATTCAGACGTCTTAATCTTTAAAAAAACAAATAAGGTCATAATATATTTCAGAAAATATGTCTGTCAAGATGTTATAATCCAGATAATTTCTATTTCTCTCCAATTTAAAGAGAACAGCCAATATAATAAAAATAACTTAATCTCGGCAATAGAAAAGCAATGCAAGGACTTGCAAATACGTTAGCTAAACGTGAATAGAATTAGATGACAAAAGATGGAGACAAATTAGACTAATTGATCGAATAAACAAAAAGGATATGAATTATGAAAGCGCGTCATTTTTTTCCCAGTTAATTTTTGGATCATAACCTTTGTTTCCTTTCCTTTGCAATCAAATTTGTCTTTTGGCAAAAAGTATACGTAATTAGCTGCATGTTCTTCTGCTATATATATGTGTTTGCCTTGACGACAATCATGGAATGTGACTCGTGAGTCATCAGTTCATCACCACACCAAGTCTTTCACTTATACATATATTTTGTCATTTTCGAGAAATGTCGGTTTTTTTAGGCAAAAGGTTTTCTAATTGGCACTACCATCTACGTAGTACTCCTTCCTCCTAATTACGTGAAACCAAGTCATTATTTTGAGAGTGAAATGATCATTTTTACACCTACATATTTTCCTTGGCAGAATAAATAATTGGACCTTTAAACTTATTTTTTTTTGTCATTTGAACACCTAAACATATGATTGTTCATATCAGACACTCCAACTAAACCCCATATATACCAATTAAACACTATCAAGGGAAAAGTCGCGTGAACATAAGAAAAACTTGTTGATTTTTTTTTTATTATTATTATTATTATTATTATTATTATTATTATTGTTGTTGTTGTTGTTGTTGTTGTTGTTGTTGTTGTTGTAACCGCCCGACCGCCCGTTTCTGGAATTTAAGCTCCGTTTGGTGGTATAAGGTCATAAACAGCTCCACATTGTGTATATCGACATGCGTGCGTGGTTAGATTCAGTTACCGGATAATCCGGAGTCGAATTGGGAGAAAATTTCAATTTTGGAAGCTTAAGTGATGAAAGTTGACCAGAGGTTTGACTTTTGTGTAAACGGCCTCAGAATGAGTTTTGGTTAATGTCAACAGCTTCGTATGACGATTTTGGACTTAGGCATGCGTCCGTAATTGGATTTGGAGGTCCGTAGAGGGATTTGAGGTAATTTGGCGAAAGTTAGAATTTCGGCGATTTCGGCCGGTAGGTGAAATTTTGATATCGGGTTCGTAATAGAATTCCGGGAATGGCTGCGAGTTCGTTGTGTTATTTGTGACTTGTCTGCAAAATTTCACGGCATTCCGGGTTGAATTGATAGGTTTCGACGCGAGTGTTGATATTTGAAGTTTTGAAAATTCATAAGTTTGATTTTTTTTTTATTCGTTGTTTTAGTATTGTTTTATGTGTTCTGAAACCTCGAGCGAGTCTGTGTTAAGTTATAATACTTGGGTGTGTGATTGGATGGGGTCCTGGGGCCTCGGGTGTACTTCGGATGGTTTCGGGTCCATTTTTCCTATTTTTGAAGAGTTAAAACTTGCCTTCTGATTTTCTCCTATGCGATCGCATGGAAGTAACCACAATCACATAGAGTTGTCTGACTCTCCAGTGATTTCCTTCACTACGTTCACATATAGTAGTCTGCGATCGCGAAAGCACATTTTCTCCTTCATCACGATCGCATCCAATGCTTCGCGTTCGCATAATAGAAATGGGGCTGGGGGTCTGTAGGTTGACTTCTCTTCGCGATCGCAATGATATATCCGCATTCGCATAGGTACGCATTTCTTTTTCTCCGCATTCGCATACACAGTGTCGCGTTCGCATAGTGCATTTTGGCCAGTGACAATTGTTCCTCTTCGCGATCACAGTGCTTTAAGCCTGGGCAGCATTCCTCTTCTTCTCGGCGATCGCAATCAATGTTCCATGATCGCGATTCATTAAACATCTGGGCAGAATATAAGTTTTCCAAAATCAGGGTTTCACCATTTTTAACATATTTGGATTTCTAGAACTCGGTTTTTGGCGATTCTTTAAGGGGTTTTCACACAAATCGAATATGTAAGTGGTCTTTAATTTGAATTAATTATATTTCATGAATTAGTTCTTGTGTTTATCATTTAATTTGTGTTTTGGGTTGAGGGAATTGTGGGTTTTGAAAGAAAACTTCTAAGATGAAATTTCATGATTTGAAAGACCAAATGACATCGGAATTTGACAAATTTAGTATGGTTGAACTCGTATCGGGATGGGTAATCGGATTTTGTGTAAAATTTGTCGGGTTCCGAGGTGCGGGCCCGAGGGTCGACTTTTGGGTCGATTTTCGTAATTTTATAAAGATTGAAACTTTATTATTCGGGATAGTTCCTTATACGTTTTATGTGTATTTTGAAGTTATTTTAGTTGATTTTGAGCCGTCCGGAGGTCTTTCCGCCCGAGAAGTTCACTTTTGAGTACCAGGTTGTCGTCTTTGAGGTAAGTATCGTGCCTAACCTTGTGTGGGGGAACTACCCCTTAGGATTGAGTCTTCTTTGTTGATTGTAGTCCGTGTATGCAAAGTGATGAGTGCGTACTCAGACTTATTTGCTAATAGATTGACCTTTTAGGATTCGTAGGTTCTTATGTTACCTGTGTATGAATGGTAATTGTTGCATTTGAATCCTTGGTTGTTAATTTCATCATTTCCTGCTTAAATTAGAATTACTTGCTTTTGGATTCCTTTGTGGGCTATTCGATCTTGATTGACTTAACTGAGTATTTTACCCTCTTTACTAGCATGCTATACTTTCTTCATAAACTGCCTAATTGACTAGAATTAGTATTACTTGCCCTATAATTGTTTAGCAGTAATTGGAATATCTATATGTTGGTGTCAAGCATGCTCGTGAGTCGTATATTGTAATTTATATGATTCTCCCTTTAATGCTATTTAGGTTAGTTAGATAATCTTCCATGTTGATGGTATTTCCTTGGTATTGCCTATTATTGAGCATTTATTTAAGCTGGGTTTTATTTTGTGAAGCTAATTGTTTAGGCGAAATTGGTTATAGTTGTTCTCCCTTGCCGGGATGATTTGGTTTCTCATTGTTGACCTGAATATTATGAATATGTTTTCATGTCTTTTTTCTCTATGGTTAAGCTGTGTTCTTTACGCTCATTATTTTCTTTCGGTGGTTATTCCTCGTGAATGAGTTCTGTTGTGCTGGTGACTTAAGTTCTTGATTTGATTGGCCGTCGTACATAGCATTTCTATCTTTGTTGCCTTGTGAGTGTTTTGGAAATGTACGATGTTTCTGTCTTGATGTGGTTGCTACTTCTGTACTGCATTTTTAAATTGGGACTACGGACGAGATTCCGGGAGCTTTCCCCCTGTTCTGCATTGCATATTTAAATTGAGACTACTGATGAGATTCCAGAAGCTTTTCCCCTGTTCTGCATTGCATATTTAAATTGGGACTGCAGACGAGATTCCGGGAGCTTTCCCCCAGTTCTGCATTGCATATTTAAATAGGGACTACAAACGAGATTCTGGGAGCTTTCCCCATGTACTGCATTGCATATTTAAATTGGGACTACGAACGAGATTCCGGGAGCTTTCCCTCTGTACTGCATTGCATGACGAATTCTGAGTTACGGACTGAGTTCCGGTGATTTTATCACTGATGAGATTTGGATATATATATATATATATATATATATTGGAAAGTATTTGTCTTGCAGAAAAATGATTTTGAAAGAGCAGTTACTGGGAAAGTATATTCGAACACCACGTATTTTGAAAGAACTATGTTTTAAAGATTTATCCTTATAAAAACATATAAATATACATTCAGAGAAAGTATGTTTCAAAGAAGATTTCTCTATTCCAAAATGATTATACCTTTAAAGCTTTCGATATAAACTCATGATTTAAAGGTTTTCACTCGAAGGTTTGACCATTTTTATTGAGTTATTGGCTAAGGCCTGATGTGAATAAATTGATGCAGTGCTGAGTTGCTTGTGTTTTATTGGGCTGTGATCCCCGACATGTGGCTTGCATTCTTTCCATCCTCTTTGTGTATTTCTATTATGATGTCCGTTGATTTTACTTGCTGAATTTTGTTCCGTATTATTCTATCGTACCTTTAATTATATCGAAAAATCTTTAGATAGATATTATGTTTCAGTAATTTTTACATTTATGTCTTTTTACTTATTAGACCAGTGGTGTCTTGACTAGTCCTCGTCACTACTTTACCGAGGTTAGTCTTGATACTTACTGGGCACCGCTGTGGTGTGCTCATACTACACTTCTGCGCATTTTTGTGTGCAGATCCAGGTATCTATTGTTAGTAGCTGCGCGAATTCATTGCCGAGGAGACTCAAGGTAAACATGTTGCTGCGTTCGCAGGCTTCGTAGAGCTTATGACTTGTATTTACCGGGTTTTGGAAAATTGTAAACTCTGTTAAGATTTCTATATCGAGACTGTTATATTTCCTTTATTATTGTTGTTGTTCAGTGAAAATGTTAGGCTTACCTAGTCCCTAAGACTAAGTGCCATCACGATACCCAATGGAGAGAAATTTGGGTCGTGACAATTATACTCTATATTATGATTATCTTATATATCCTAATATATTATTCCTATTAAAGCTCTTACTTTTTCCTCATTCTTCTATTTCTCTTCTTCTTCCCCTTAGACCGAACCTGTCGATTTTTTCTCTTTTGAAGCTCTCTTGAATTGGGTCTCATCTTCTTCACATCTTGAAGTGTTTGTGGCAGCTCCTTTGAAGATCACTCATGGACGTGGGTATTAGCTTCTCCACTCACTCATAATGTCGAACAAATTGAAATCACCTTCTTTAAGAGAAGTTTCTTGTTATTGTGGGATTGCTGCAAAATTATTATTTCATGGACTCCTTAAACCAAGATCGTCATTTTTTTTTCTTGGCAAAATCGAAGGCAAAGTTGCTTGCAATTTTTTCAGGTGGTATGACGATGAAATTGTTAAGAAACCTAAGAGGGTAATTTCTGATTTATTGAGCAGAGTAAAAAAGTTTGAAGAAGAGAGGGATCAAGTTGGGATAACCTGGTTTTCCATTTTATGAAATGAGTTTCAATTTGTTTTGGGGGTGAAAATTATTAAGTGAAAGGTTTTAATTATGTCAAACAATTTGTTGTTAAATTTAGTTTGTTAAGAGGAAATTGTAATACACGCACTTAATTTTTTTAAAAGTATTTGGAGAACAATCTGGATAGTGTTTAATTGGCACATATGGGGTTTAGTTGGAGTGCCTGGTAGGAACAATCCTACGTTTAGGTGTCCAAATGACAAAAAATGCCAAGTTTAAGGGCCCACTTATGTATTATGCCTATTTTCCTTCCTTTACCTGTTGGCATTTGCAACTTGCACTAGAGCTATAAGTATGGGCCGGGTCAGGTGATCCCGACCCAGTTTACATGGGTTTTAGAAATTGATAGGTTGAGCTGAGCTAGTCTACTATTTTGATGGGTCCTATAAGGTTAACCCACTCTAACCCTATGTGGGTCGCGGACCCCGACGGGATAGTCCATAACGTTTTATATATAATTTTATATTTTTTTCTTTAAGTACTAACCTAAAAAAAGATAAATATTTAAAGGTTAAAAAATATCTTATTGAAAAATTTCGCAAAACTTAATACCTTTTTATAATGTTCCAATATATCACAATAAACACTAAATATTTAATAGACAAGACTATATTTTAGTCACTAAAAGTCAAAACCTCAAAACAAACTATTCAAGAGAACGTCCATGATACTTATGGGATATCCAACACATCATCTTCATCAAATATATTTGAATCCGCTTGTGACAAAGTTGTCTTAACATCTTCACTTTCATCTACATGTACAATTCATATCCAATATTAATTAGCTAAATATTAAGAATAATTAAATTTTAAAACTATTAATATTCAAATTCACATAAAAAAATATTACCAGTTTGAGTTTGGGAAAAGTTGTGCAACCAATTGCGAGTAGTAACAAGTATTTGGACATTTTCATGATGGAGAAACTTTTGTACTTGGTAAGAACACGCCAACCTATGCTAAATGTTGATTTCGACGCTATAGTGTACTATACATTTTATATTTTGGGGGAAGTGCACGGTTATCCACTAATAACACATGTATTTAATTTTAAGCCACTGTTTAAAATGCCTTTAATCTTTAGCCACTGCTTTAATAAACTTTAACTTCCCGGACGAAAATACCCTTCTGCTCATGTCCTTAACTTTTGAACTTAAGTTCAGGACTACATGTCCTTAACTTTTAAACTTGTAACTCTAAGTTCAGGACTTCAAGACTACATGTCCTTAACTTTTGAACTTAACTTCAGGACTTCAGGACTACATGTCCTTAACTTTTGAAATTAACTTCAGGATTTCAGGACTACATGTCCTTAACTTTTGAACTTGTAACTCTAAGTTCAGAACTTCAAGACTACATGTCCTTAACTTTGAACTTGGAACTCTAAGTTCAGGACTTCAGGACTACATGTCCTTAACTTTTGAACTTAACTTTAGGACTTCAGGACTACATGTCCATAACTTTTGAACTTGTAACTCTTAGTTCAGGACTTCGGGACTACATGTCCTTAACTTTTGAACTTGGAACTCTAAGTTCAGGACCACCTGTCCTTAATTTTATGTGCTTGTAAATCTAAGTTAATGACTACTTGTCCTTAACTTTTGAACTTGTAAGTCTAAGTTCAGGACCTATTGTTCTTAACTTTCGAGCTTGTTACTCTAACTTCAGGACCAAGTGTTCTTAACTTTTGAACTTGTAATTGTAAGTTCAAGACCAAGTGTCCTTAACTTTAGTTCATGTCTTGCTCTTAAAATATAGTGCTTCATATGTACTTTGGTTCGCAAAATCAAAATACAGAACATAATTCTTTTGAGAAGTGGTTTACATTTTTATCACTACTAGAAATCTGGTAAAAAACGGCCACAAATAGCGACCAACGTTGGTCGCTTATGTCAAATTACCGACCAAAACGCGTCTAAACATGCATGGTCGCTATATTGGTGGTCCTTTTACCTTAGCGACCAACTTTGGTCGCTAAGGTAAAAGGATCAACTGTGCAGTGTTAACAAAATACCGACCAACTTTGGTCGGTATAATATTTTAATAATATAAGTTTACCGACCAAAGTTGGTCGGTATGTTGAAATTACGATATTTTATTAATTATTATAATTTAAAAATTACCGACCAAAGTTGGTCGTAAATTAAAATATACATTATTTTAAAAAATATATATTTAACAATACCGACCAAAGTTGGTCGCTAATATTAAAATCTGGGTTCATAAGCGACCAACCTTGGTCACTAATTTTTAATTTTTTAATTTTTTTAGACATAAGCTACCAACCTTGGTCGCTAATTTCCAGGAAAAAAATTTAAATAGGAAAGCAACCAACTTTGGACGCTTTTCTGGGTTATAATTTTGGCATAAAATGCCTGTTTTGGCAGTTACACCACCTACCAACATACCAAAATTCCTAAATAACAATACAATTCAATAAACACAATACAATTCTATACCAAAATCCCCAAAAAAACAACAACACACTTCAAAAAACACATTAAAACTAACAAATTAAAGTTCAATAGAACTAACAAAACTAAGTTAAAGCTTATTACAACTAGTTCAAAACCGGTTCTATTTGTCTAGTTCAAAGTATATGAAAGTCAAGGAGTGTTTTGTACAACATCATCATCACCGTCTGATGAACTTTCATCTACAAGACGGTATATAGAAGGGTCTTGTCGAGGACGGGAAGAACGATCACGGGAAGGAACGCTCACGTTCAAGTCGAGCCTCTGGCGATGACTCACGAGACCGGGGAATCGGAAAAGCTCCAATAGATAGTTGAGTTTTGAGTCGAGATTGCATGCAAGGGTACTGAGCATCTCTAACCTTTTCTCTTTCCTTGGCCGCTTCTAGCTCGGATGTGAGCTTTGTCACAGTCTCCCGCATAGCGGAGAGGCTCTCCCCATCAAGTTTCTCGCCTTGCGAGAAAGTCCCTATTCTTTGCATTCCACACTTATAGTGATGGAATTTCTTAGTAGGAAGCATGTATACCTTCCTCCATTTTGGACCGCCAGCAGCCTCCATCCATATTCTTTCAGCATCCTCGTCCGAAGGTTGGGTTGGCTCGCCCGACTCATTAGGTATCTGAGTGCGCATGAATTCCTCCACGTTATTTGTGAAGCAACCCTATACGAAAAATATATTGAATTAGTATTTCAAAATTTATATAAAAGTAAATCAAAATACTTAATGAAAAGTAAAAACTTACATATACAGTCGAGGCTCGGCCCTCGACCCACCTTTCTTGATCCGTCTCTTTCTTCTTCTTTACAATATGAGTCTCCTTGAATAGCTCATCTTGGTTCATTGGAGGCTCCAACTTCTTTTCCTGAAAAGAAATTAATTTAGTTAATAAACAGAATAGATATACTTTGAAAATTAAAATAAATTACGCAATTACGTACCAATCTTCTTTTTATTGCCCCTAGGCTGATCGCACACCTCCAGTGTGCAAGGAGCCTCCTTCTCAGATGTGCGAACTTCCTTTCTTTTTTCGCTCTTCTCTAAGAACTTTGCGGTAAGCCATTGCCTTTGAAAATCATCCCATAAATTTTGAAGTAACCAGTCTGGCTTCTGGTTCTTCTTTCTAGCTTGGGAGAAAGTATGCGACAGCCACTTGCGAGCATTGTGATAAAAATTTGCAGCTACTTCCGCGCTATAGCGGTGTTCTCATACACACTTGCTCTGTATTTCAAAAGTTAAATACTATATGGAAATATCATAAATATAAATAATTAAACTGCTTAAAAGAACATTTATACCTTAAATTGATTAAAAATTTGCTCCTTCAGCGAGAATGGGAAATCAGTCCAAGTCGCATAAGGTCCATCATAAAGCTTTCTGATGTCTTTGGTGATTATCCTCGTAGTAATATTACTCGGGATGGACCTGCAATTTAACAAAAAAAAACACATTAATATCTTAGTACAAACTTTACAAAACAATAAAAGTAAAAACAACAAATAACTCTTACCATCACTCTCAGGGACTATGATGATCCTGCCATATTGATCATAATGCACCTCCTCGTCATCGTTAAACTATCAAGACATACAAAGTATAATTCAAGTCTAACTAAAGTAAATTTAACACTAATTAAACTAATTATTTAATAAATTTAATTAACAAAACTAATTAAAACAAGACATAAACCCTAGTCCTCAATAAAATACAATGTTCATAGAATTGAAACACTAATTGAAATACAATGTTGAAATAATTGAAACAAAAAATAGAAATAACAAATAAATAGGTTATAATTCAAACCTAGACTTTTATTAGGTGGAGAAGGAGAGAGAGGGGCGGCAGTCCACTGGTGGCGCGGCGGTGGTCGGAGACGGTGAAGCAGGCGACGGACGGTGGTGGCGCAGGGTGGGGAATGGGATTTGTGTGAGGAAAATAGAGAAGGGGAAGGGAAAGTGTTGAGAGAGAGTTGGGGAAATTTTGGGGAAGAAAATAAGAGAAATGGAGGGGAACCCGTTTTTGAGTCTGGTTATAGAAATAGTGACCAACGTTGGTCGCTATTTTGGTCGATACATTAAGTTTTGACCGTTTTCCCGAAATAGCGACCAACGTTGGTCGCTATTTCTATAAGAAAAAATCTTTTTTTTTGGTTTTTAAATATTATAAGCAATAAAAAATTATTATTAGCTATAAATACTTATTTTATTTAACTACAATTATTATAAATAATTACAAACTATAAGCATAATCTTTTAAAAAAATTATATTAACTAGGTAATTACTTTTAATAGAATATGATAGCATCTCTGTAAAGGAATTTTTTAAGTTATATTTAATTGATATGAGTAATTTCATACACACGCATACATTATATTGTAATTGATGATCAATCTTATACATTACTACGTACGAAGAATTAATCAATTGATAAACCAATATATTATTATTCTATTGTATAGAGGTCGAGACGTTTTGTTTTTTACATTAATCTATATAGGTCAAAACGTTTTGTTTGTAATATTCATCGATGCATCTAAATAATTTATAAGTCGATGAATCAATTTACAAGTCTATCAATCCCTAAAAGAACCCGACCCTGTGTTCCTTGTAATGACCTGACCAGTCGTTTTGAGAGTTAGCGCCCTGATACCCTGTTAATTGTGTCTCCCGTGTCTTATTAGGTTAATGGAACGAGTCGGAGCGTTGAGTGATGAAAATTGGAGTGTTTTTGGACATATAGTCCTTTAAGGTGGGCTTTAACCTTAGAAATTGGGCCGGAGCGGGAGCTGTGTGAAGACGGATCCGAAATGGAAATCCGTCGACTTCGTTAGCTCTGTTGAATGATTTCGGGGTTGGGTGCGTGTTCAGAATGTGTTTTTGAGGCCAGACGTAGATTTAGGCTTGAATTGGCGAAAGTTAGAATTTCGGCGATTTCGGCCGATAGGTGAGATTTTGATATCGGACTCGGAATGGAATCCGAAAGCGACAACATGTCCGGAATGTCATTTATGATTTGTGTGCAAAATTTGAGGTCATTCGGACGAGTTTAGACGTGGTTCGGCGTCGGGGGTGAATTCTTGAAAATCCCTATGATTCTTAGGCTTGAATCTATGCATTTTTGGGTATTTTGATGTTATGGGACGTGTTTTTAAGGCTTGACTAAGTTGGAATGAGGTATTGGGGTCAGTTGGTGGTTTTGGTTGAGGTCCCGGGGGCCTCGGGGTTGTTCCGGATGCTTAACGGAAGAATTTTAGACTTGGTAAATTGCTGAACCAGGCTCCTTCTGGTGTTTCCGCACCTCCGATGGAAATTCCGCAGGTGCGAGCTCGCAAGAGCGGCCCCCTAGCCGGAGGTGCGAGGTTGGGCCAGGCCTTCCCAGTCTCCGCAGGTGCGATTGGGTTTCCGCAGGCGCAGAGCCGCACCAGCGACAAAAGGCCCGCATGCGCGACCTCTGTCCAGCTTAAGTGAAACCCGCACCTACGATGCCTTTTTCCGCAGGTGCGGTGAAAGGGACCGCAGGCGCGGAAATCCCTGTTCATATTCCAAAAATC
>ML246499.1:3858-18563 GCA_005239495.1 Nicotiana undulata
TTTATTGGGTACTTATTGATGTTCTTGGGCTGGTTATGTCTAGATAACACCGTTCCGGAGTCGGATTCTAAAGGAAAGGCTGTGATCGAGGCTTGACTTGCATTTTCCTTGGAGCCGAGGTAAGTGTTTGGCTTAACCTCAGCTTGAGGGATTAGGTATAGAGTCTTATTTGCTATGTGCAACTCATGTCCAACGTATAGGCGTGGTGACGAGTGCCTATGCGTTGCGGTCAAGTATGCCCGTGAGTCAATTGTGATGAAATTTGCTATGTTCTTAATATTCCCCGCACTATGAGTAAATTATGAATTAAAAGTGATACTTGATGTTGTTTCATGACGTGGAGAGTTATTGAGTTATTGGTTCCAGTTGAGGCTTACACTGTTGAAATTGTATTACTGATGCGAGGTTGGTTATAGCTGAGACCCTTGTCGGGCATTTGTTGATGTTGTAAATGATGATTTCTCCTTGCCGGAACAATAGAATTGTATTGAATATTCCATGCACTTGAGACTTCGTATTGTTGACTTTCATATTATTGTTGCCTTGTGTTTTTATTATTCGTCGCACGAAAGGACATGACGTGCTGACTGCTTGTTATTATATATGCACGAAGGGACATTCCGTGCCGAGTGATTGTGAGATTATGCACGAGGGGACATTCCGTGCCGAGTGATATTATATATGCACGAGGGGACATTCCATGCCGAGTGATATTATATATGCACGAGAGGACATTCCGTGCCGAGTGTTTGTGAGGTTATGCCCGAGGGGACATTCCATGTCGAGTGTTATTATATATGCACGAGGGGACATTCCGTGCCGAGTGATTGTGAGGTTATGAACGAGGGGACATTATGTGCCGAGTGTTATTATATATGCACGAGGGGACATTCCGTGCCGAGTGACTGTGAGGTTATGCACGACGGGACATGCTGTGCCTTTTCTGTTCATTATATGTTTGAGAAGCTAAAATTCTGCCTTGTCTTTACGTTTCATTTATTACCCTGTTCTGTTGTGCTAGCATACTGTTACCCCTATCTCCCCAGCATGTTCTCCCTGTATCTGTCTTACTTGCTTANTGGCCACTGACAATCGGAGCATCTCATCAGTTCATACGGGAGACATCGAGGTAGACCCGCAGACGTTCGTGGGCCCTGACGTCACCTTCTACTTTCCACTTTCAGCTCTGTCTTACTTTGTATTTCAAAGACAGTTTTATGTATTCATTTCAGACCTTTTGTTCGTAGTAATCTCTTAGATAGTCCGTAAGTATGTTTCACCAAATCTGGGATTTTGTATACGGGTTGTATCTCGAAACTGCTATGTTATATTTTGGTTATTTTGTTAAGTTTCATATGGTGGGCCATCGAAGCCTTAGTTATCTTGTTCGTATTTGTTGTTAATGAGTTTTTATTTACTTCGAACGTTGGCTTGTCTAGCGGGTTCAACGTTAGACGCAATCATGGCCCGAAGGTGGGATTTCGGGTCGTGACAGTTTGTTTTGCTATTAATTCGTTTGATTAATTAGTTTGGATTGATAAGTATATAGACTGTCTAGAATTCTTTGATTGTTAAGTTTTCCTGACATATTGTTTTATTAGTGAAATTCTAATCCTAATGGGTTAATTACTCATGTTAATCTCAAGCTTTGGTCATTGATTAGGCAAAAGTTAATCTCTAGTTTAATGTTAGGAGTACCTTTTAATGAGGCCATGGATTATAATTTGACATAAATGACTGAGTGCGTAAGAAACAGTAAACCAAGGTAACTAAAAAGTATGATTAGAAACCAACTCTAAGAACATAATCAACTAATTGAGTTGATTATCTAACCTAAGCTCCTAAACAAGTTAGTAATTGGGCACCCTTAACTAACTAAGTCCTAATCCTAGTTAGGAATAACTATTAGTTTTAATTAACTAAAGTAAGTTAATAGGCTCCACTAACTCAAGTTAATAGATAACCCCAATCAACCTTAACCCTAGTTACCTAAGGGTAATTTTAGGGACTTTAAGGGGTATTTTAGGATTTTTAGCTAGGTAATCTTAGGTGTAACAACCCAAGAACCTTCTAGAATAAACAAAACAGATTTTTAAGGGGTAAAAAGGTAATTTTAGGGGCTGAGAATCTTCTAGAATAGGGCAGCTTGTAACGACCCGGTCGGTCATTTCGCGAGTTATAGCCATGTTTCCCCCCATTTATGCTTATTTATGTGTTGTTCAACTATGTTGAGTTGTATTGAGTTGGTAGGTTTGGGTTCGTAGTAGTTTTGGAGTGAAATGAACAGTTACTCCCTTAATTAGAAAGCTAAGTTAGGAAAGTCGACCAGAAATTTTGCTTATAAGTAAACGAATTCGGAATTTGATTGTTATGATTCGGTTAGCTTAGTTGGGTGGTTTTGGACTTAGGAGTATGTCCAGAATACAATTTGGAGGCCCTTAGCTCATGTTATAGCCATTTAACGAAAAACTAGAAATCTAAAGGCTAAATGTTCCAAAGTTTGACCACGAATTTGACTTTATTGATATCGGACTCGGATTGAGATACCGAAAATTTTAATAGCTCTGTTATGTCAATTATGACTTGTGTGCCAAATTTGAAGTCATTCCGGATTCATTTGATATGTTTCGCCACAAGTTTTTGTAAATTGAAAGGTTGAAGCTCATAAGTCCGAATCGAGGTGTGAATTGTAGTTTCGACATTGCTTGGAATGATTTGAAACCTCGATTAAGTCCATATGACGTTTTGGGACCTGTTTTTCTAATTGGTTGAGGTCTCGAGGGCCTCGGGACGACTTTAGATGGTTAACGGAACTTAACTTGGACATTTCAACAATGTTTCGATGTCGTTTCTTCAAGAATAAGTGGTACCACACCAATACAATGAGCTCCAAATTCGATTTCGATTGAAGCATTTTGATCCGTATCGAAATTTTTGAGCCATAGCAAAAAAAATCGTCAAATTTGGACATCGTATGAGAGAGTTATGCATATTTTCGTGACGGGGAAAAACAATTTCCATTGCTAGCGCCCAGGGTAGCGCGAGGCGCTGTTCAGGGCGCCGGGATTTTGTTTGGCTACTGGAATCGGTGCCACAGGCAGCGCCCGGCGCCACTTGTGGCGCCCGAAGCGTAAAACTCTATAAAACGAGAGTTTTTAGCCATTTTGACAAAAATAAAGTTGGGGGAGCTCGGTTTGGGCGATTTTTAGAGGGGTTTTCACGAATTTGAACGAGGTAAGTGTTATTTATCCTAAATCCTTTATAGATCATGATTCCATACTCATTTATATCATGAATTTATGGAAGAAAAAAATGGATTTTTATCAAATCTTCCAAAAATATAAATTTAAGATTTGAAAGCCAATCCGATGTCGGAATTCGATAATTTTTGTATGGTTGAACTGGTATCAGAACGGGTGTTCGGATTTTGTGAGTTTCGTCGTATTTCAAGACGTGGGTCCGGGGGTCGGGTTTTGGCCAATTTCGGATTTTGGGATTTTGAGCTTTTGGAGACCGAGTCCAGAGACGGGGGCATCCCGAAGTAGGATTTTACGTTGTTGAGGTAAGTAACAGTTTTAACTCTGCTTTGAGGGTATAAACCCGAAGAAATTGATATCATGTGATTGTTTGGTGGTGATACCCATTCTAGGTGATGGGCATATGGGTGTGCACCGCGAAGGATTGAGACTTGGTCCGTCCGTGAGGCTGTGAGGCCTAATGTCTATTATCTGTGATTTTGTGTTTACTTGTTGTTGAACTTTTTTGCCTTCATGTTAGAGATCATGTTTAGGCTTTATTCATGCTCAATATATTATTTGAACTCAGTCATAGAAGTTATTGTACACGTTTACCTCGGTCTCTATTACTTGCTAATATGTTGTGATACTTGATGTGGGTTGTGTCCCCTTATTTGTTGATGATGGTGAGCCTAGTGAGGTACATGATTGAGTGAGATTGATGGCCTGGTTGTGAGGATATTAATACCATAGCGCGTGAGCTGTCCGCATAGCACGTGAGTTGTCCGTGCGGGTCCAGGTATTGATACCATAGCGCGTGAGCTGTCCGCATAGCACGTGTGTTGTCCCTGTGGATCCAGATATTGATATTATGACATGTGAGGCGTCCGTGCTTAGAGCATATTATGGTACGTGAGCTGTCTGTGCCTAGATCTTGGGATTTGGGAGCCCCTCCGGAGTTGAGTGTATTGAGTGTTGATTGATGAGTGCGAGTGATGAGTGAAGAAGTGACACTGCTGTGAGATAGTATTTATTTGTGTGGTTGCTGCATTTATCTGTTAAGTTTCTTTGTGGCATTTACAGAGTTATGGAATTTACATGTTTATTCCTGTTATTGTTTTAAATTGTGAAAATAAATAATTGGACTGTTTTACTTAGCTCGTCACTACTACTCAGTTCCTTAGTTATTTCTGTTACTACTAAGTCGGTTGTACTCATACTACACCATGCACTATATGTGCATATCCATGTGAGTTGGAAGGCGGCGATCGTTGAGTTCAGGCCGGCTATCTGTGGAGACTGCAAAGTAGATGCTAGCATCCGCAGGACGTTGTTACTCATTTTGACATTTCTTCTTTTGGACAGTTTATGTATCTTAGCTCATAGTTTTAGACGCTCATGACTTAGTGACACCCCCGATGTTTGGGACTCGTTTTCGCACGTTATATTAATATTATTTAGAGTTGATTTAGTTTGTGAGAACTTTAAATGTCGATATTATTTTATTAAATTCTTAAAATCAATTGATAGTAATATTTCGAGAAGTAGGCTTGCCTAGTAACACGATATGCGCCATCACGACCATGTATGGATTTTGGGTCGTGACACAGCTATCCCAAAAGATAAGGGTGACAGCTGCCTTTGTACTATTTTCAGCTTATGGGATAAGGAATATGCTAAGCATATCCTATCCGAAATACCCCTATATATACACACACCTTTTACCACTTAAGGGGATCTTTTTTATACAACTCTTGGCTATTGAAAAATCTGAATACACACAGAAAGATAGAATAGCTACTGCTCACAAACAAATTTCCAAAAAATATTAGTAGAAAACAAAAGAGAAAAATCTGATTTCCTCTTAACAAAATTCATCAATATACTGTTTGGTTATCAGTTTTTGTTCTTCTTTGGGTATTCTAATTTTTGAAGAACTCTAAGCATTCATACTCAAATTTCTGGGTTGTTCTTCTTATTAATATTGTTGGGTCTTAGTTGTTGCTGATCTGTTGTTGATTCTCGCTGGTTTTCCTTTTTTGATTTCACCTCTGCCTGACCTTTATTTGGTCAGGTCTTTGTAGTTTTCTTTTAAAAGATATGTAACAACTCACTCTTAATGAAATGTCCAGATCTGAATCTTTGTTTTTTCATTTGCTGTGTAAACCTTTTATTCTATAACTGAATCTTCCCTTATCTGTTTTGTATGAAAATCCAAATGTGATTGATTAACATGTCAATTAGTCTATGGGAAGATAAACTTGAATAGGTGTTATCTTTGATGTATATGAATCTTTTGGAATTATTTTGTAGGTATCAGTTTAGTTTTGCTTAATTCTTGTTCATTTTAGATTGTATGAGTTCTATGTTGTTTAGTATCCATAAAAATAAGTTAGATGTTTGCTTTGTGTTTGCCTCAGTCTCTACTGAGATTATCTACACTAGGGTAGATGAATTTGACCTTCTAATGGTCAAATTCACTCCATAGTAGTGCACAAACATCAGTTACTTGTTGAAATTACCCTCTTTCGGGTACAAAGTGTATGGTTGAATAGGGCCTTAAGGAAGGGGAGTCTGAACATCCAAATGGTCAGATTCACTCCTTAAAAGTGCCTAGAGTAGTCAAAGTCTTTGTATGGAAACTTGCTGAAGTTCGTTGTGTATTTCCTAAACATATGGTGAGTATTAAGATTCTAATATGTTGGCATTACTGGAGTTGAATCTGGCCTTCTCCATGGTCAGGTTCATTCTAGAAAGAATGTACAAAAATGTTTTTTTTTTTTTTAGTATTATGTTGTATAGCATCATTAGAGTCAAATCTGACCCCTTTAATGGTCAGATTTGTTCTATAGAATGCATAACATACTAGTTCTGTTTGGTTGTTTAGAAAAATGCAAACAGAGGCCCAAGTGTATAGCCATAAAGGATTCAAGCCGGAGTAACAAGTTAGAAGTTGTATTTTTAGCTTTCTTCTTTTTTAGGAAAAAATGTATTTTAAATAGAAGTTGTAATTCTGTTTCAGAAGAGTTGTAATTTATTCAGACTTACTTTTTCAGAATCATTGCAATATAAAGACGGGACATTATATTTATTGTATTCACAGTCCCTTTTAGTACGTTTGTGTTCCTGTAATTTAGGGAAAATGTGTATAATTAGCTCCAGATACAAACTTTCATACATTAATCGTTTAAGCATTCAAATTTGATTAAAAAAATCAAAAACATCTTTTTCTAAACCTTTTCCTACAGTTGTTGTGTTCAAATTAGTCTGTCCAAATTCCCCCCGTAAATACCTGTTGAAATTCTGGAAATAGCTATTTTAGATCAAAGAAATTTCGAAGAATATACAAATATGAATTTGCTATTCAAAGCGTTTCTCATCAGACTCATCTCATGTTCTTCATATTCCAGAATTTATAACAATATGTAGGACTCAATATGTGTGAATTATGTATTAAATAGCATGAGTTTAGGTCATTTGAAATTGGTAAACTATTCAGCCAATGTGCTATGTGTTTATTTGACCTTTTAAATATGGAAATTGTGAACCATGTAATTTTTAGACCTTTCCTCGTTAGCATGCTTTAATTAAGTTACATAGTCTTACTCTTCTTGCACAATTATCCATAATTAGGATTGGCCAAAAGGGGAAAAATAATGGATTGGGCTAAAATATGGCCATATCCCAAGCATCTTTGTCCTTTAGACTAAGAGAGTTTAAGCTCAAACAATCTCCTATATATCCTTTAGGTTAAAAATACTCCTTTAGTTTGAAATTTAGAAAATAATCAAAAATTACTTCATACAACCATAACCTACACTCGGGCGTGGCAACTCGTGCCCCCGACTCTCACTTCGAACATTAATAAAATCACACGTAGTAATCACGGGTGCATTTCATGTGACGTGGTTGCGATGTGTTCAAATATAACAAGTGCACGCCATCGTGACTTGTCTTAAGATAAATCCATAAATATCCTAATTGGTCTATACATATCCCGTAAAACTAAAAATACCTCTTTAGATAGAAAACCTAGAAAATAATTGAATATCGCCTCAAATAGGCATTTTAAAATCGTCACGAAGATAGTCTTGACTATATAATTACACTCGGGTGTGGCAACTCATGTCCCCGACTTTAACTCAAAACAATAAATCACATGTTGTAATTGCGGGTGCATTTCATGTGGCACAGTTATAACGTGTCCAAAACAAATAAGTGCACGTTATCGTGACTTGTTTCAAGATAAATCCATAAACGTCAAAAGCGGTTAAAATTTAAAAAGCTAAATGCACAATAGTCTAAAACACGTAAACAATCAGATAATTTAGGCCATAATAATAGTTAAACGACCGTTCTAGAACCACAGAACTCGAGAATACCTAACACCTTCTCCCAGGTTAACAAAATTCCTTACTCGGATTTCTGGTCGCAGACAAATCAAAATAGAGTCAAAATTCCTCGGTTTGGGATTTTCTAAACAAAACGGTGTCCCGGAGCATCGTCAAAAATTCGGGTGGCGAATCTGAATAATGTCACTTAAAGTGGAAAAACTTCCTTATTACCCTTTTATTAATCCGGGGTAGTGAAAAGGAGGTGTGACAATTACAACAAGAACATTCTCTGCTTTCTTATCTAAACGTGCTCAAACAATTATTCCTCGGATTTATTGCCTTCAATTTATTGTGTTCATTAATTGTTCTTCATTTATTGCTCATTATTTACCATTAAAGGCTATCTCGAGGCCCCCGATACCGTTACCTCCTTCATTGATCGTTCACCATTAAGCTCTATTATTCGACCTTGAGGCTCAGTTTCAGTGAGGTCGAGACCTGGCCTAACAACAACTTGGTTTGCATATTACTACTTTCTTTTGTTATTATCCTACTTTTCTTGCTCACATTTAGCATCTATTGCCTAAATAACTAGTACTAAAATAAATCACATATTTTTAGAACCACAAAATCAAATATAATTGTCATTACCGTTTTCAAGGTAAACAGTTTGGCGTCGGGAAAACCAACATGAAGCGCATAAAAGTCCAGCTCGGGAGGAAAGAGAACTTAGCCTTCATGTCATTTTTGAAATGTTACAGGCACAACAAGTGGCCATTGCTCAACTTTAAAGCCATCAAAAAACTCCAAGAACAGCACCACCAGAAATGGCTCCTCGAGTCGAGCAGGCACCGAAAAGGTCGAGCAACAACGGGTCATCAGCCGACCCCGCTATTATGAAGATGCTCGAGGACCTCACAAAGAGGATTGAATCAGGAGAAAAGAAGATAGAAGCTAACGACAAAAAGGTGGAGACCTATAACTCGAGGGTCGATCAGATCCCAGGTGCACCCTCGATTTTGAAGGGTGTAGATTCAAAGAAGTTCGTGCAAAAGACGTTCCCATCGAGTGCGGTTCCAAAGCCTATCCCGAAGAAATTCAAAATGCCCGATCTCCCAAAGTATAACGGGACCTCAGACCCCAATGATCACATCACTTCTTACACTTGTGTTTTAAAAGGAAATTACCTGAAGGACGACGAGATTGAATCCATTCTGTTGAAACAATTCAGAGAAACACTATCAAAGAGGGCCATGATGTGGTATCATAACCCACCCCCTTAGATCATCCTAAGGGGGGAAGGGTAAATGATGGTCAAAATTGATTTAGAGAAATCTTTCGACAAGGTAGAATGGTCCTTTGTTAGATTATCTCTAATCGCTCTGAATTTTTCTATGGATTTAATGGATCTCGTAATGTCCTGCCTACCTCTACCTCTATTCTTATTGATGGTTCGAAAATTGACTTTTTCGAACAAACTAGAGACATTAAGCAAGGAGACTCTTTGTCTCCTTAAAAATTTATAATCTGTATGAAAATGCTATCTAGACTTATGAACCATGAGGTAGACTGTTGTAGATGGGACTGAATCAAAAAATGCCCTTCAATTATCTCATTTATTCTTTGCTGGCGACCTCATTCTTGTGATGCAGGCCAATCAGAAAAGTTGTGATTCCCTTATGGATATTCTTAACAATTTCTCTAACGTTTCTAGCCAATCTATCAATTTCAACAAATCCAGGGTCATCTTCTCATAAAACACTCGCCTAATAAACAAATTTTTTTCAGCAATTGTCTTGTCATCAAAATATCAACTAACCTAGGAAAATACCTAGGGTTCTCTATGTCAAATTCAAGAATCTAAAAAATCAATTTATTATGGACCGTCTAAACAGTAGGCTTAAGGGTTGAAAAACAAATTTCCTAAACTTAGCGGGAAGAACCACTCTCATAAAAACCTCATTTGCGGCCATCCCAAATCACACAAATATTAAGTCTTCCTAAAGCCTCCCTCAATAAGATTGACTCTATCCAACGAAACTTCTTATGGGGTAGTACGGAGGAGAAAAGGAAATGACACCTCCTAAATTAGAATAAAGTCACTAAGCTAAAAAGCAAGGGAGGGTTAGGCCTATATAAAGCCCACTGGAAAAAATATTGCATTTAATGCTAGCATGACCTGGTGTTATAATAGCAATAAGGAGGTCCTATGAGCACAAATTTTGCATAATAAGTATGGTAGTAGAGATACTACGAATAATAGTGTTGTTTTAGACTTCAATACTACACAATATTATAAGTTAATTGTGCAGTACCCAATTTTCGAGTGTTGTCTAATAAGAAGAACCAGGTTCTTCTTAGTCTACTTCTTACTACTATTTGCGGAATATTTAAGCAGTAATAACAAAGACACAGAGATTTTTACGTGGAAAACACCTGGCTCAAAAGGTGAAAAAACCACGACCTACTCCTCAGTAGGATTTGCTCAAAACTCTTCACTAAACTCTGAGCCAAAAACGGACTTACAAAATAAACTCTTTTGTAATCCTAGGACTAACTCTAATCCTCTTTGTATCAACTAGCCTCTAGCTAATTTCTACAGATTTCAAGCTAACTCTAACTTGATCAATTTGTACCTATTACAATTGCTTCTAAGTAAGCTGAAAAGATACAATGTTAAAACTCCTACTACAATCAACTAGACTCAATACACAAACAATGGAACTGTTTCTTCTAGTTGAACTGTAGCCTTTGTATCGCACAACAATTCTGCTTGCAAAACCTCTGGACCTTTTGCTTCAGAACTTGATTCACTTTTGCACTAGTGCATCACTTCTTTCAGCAGTAATACATTGATTATTTATAGAGTCCGTTTGTTGAGTCCATCATTCAATTCTGATCCAACTCTTCCTTGGTAAACGAGTTTGATTGTAACTCAACTTCCTTCCTCTATTTCTGTCCTAGCTGAAAGCAACTTCTATCTTCTCTTATCAATTTGCAACCTTTTCGTATTAGGAGACATTCTCTTAGTTCTTTGATACTTAGCAATCACTGATATCTCCTAGACTTGTACGATTTGTGATCCAACTGCTTCATTCAGAAGTGTATGCTATGATGGACCTGGTTCAACTGGACGCCTTTTGTCAATCTTCAAAACCCATTCAGTGACATGGGCCAACAAATTCCCCCTTTTGGATGATGACAAACTCTGTGCATTTATCCTGTATACACATCCAACACTTTGTATTTTTGTGATCATTAATCATCAAGAACCAGGTTCATTAGGTTATAAATATCACTTCAAAGATTTTTAACTGTAGCACATCTTTCCCCTTTGGCATCATCGAAAAGTTGCAAAATGATACTTACCAGTAATTAATTCTTACTCATGGCCAATTTAGGCAACTGCAGGTGCAAACATGATTAATCAACACAAGAAACCAATAATGTAAGCTAACTCATAAATAGAGACATTTGTCAAAACACCAAGATTTCATTTGATTAACATGGATTATCAAAACCAAAATAGATTAAAACAAAGACAACCAAAACATAAGTACGACAGAATTAAAAACTGAAACAAACACACTTGACACAGTCCCGAACTGGGCACTTGATAGGATAGGAGGGGGTAGTTCTGAAAATTCCTAAGTTTGGGGTAGTGCAGAAGAGGCAGGATTCTTGGTTTGGAGAAGAGACAACATTTGGTGTAAGACACCCTCATTTTTCTCCTTCTCCTTGGCTAATTCAGCTTTGAGAGCATCACACTCACCTTCCACCTCAACTAAGCGAGTCTTCAAGCGAAGGATCTCTATATCCTTTTGCTTGCTTTCTTGCACCAGAGTACGGACCTTGTTGTTGACCGGTTGCTTCCGAGATTAACCAGGTTCATCTGCCGGGGCACTGACAGTGTAATCACATGACAGCAAAGTGTCCTTCCCAAAGAAATCCTTAGCAGTAGCCATTTCAGCCTTCTTTGTGGGAACTCCAAAATGACCCAGAACTGCAGTAAGTATAAATCCATAAGGAATCGCATGGGCCTTGGTGCCATTTACCACCCTGTCCAAAAGTTGGATGATCAAAGATGGACAATTAATCTGCTTGCCTCTATATAGGCACTCAATGAGCGTTAGATCCATATAGTTTGCAATGTGCCTGCGCTCTTGTCTTGGCAGCAGAAATTTAATAACAAACTCAAAGAACAACTTGTGTTCAGGCTTCATCTCGCTTTTGTACAATGCCCTGGGCTCAGGCTCTTCTTCATTGTCACAAAAGAATCTGGTGATGTTAAGTGCTGAGGCCATTCCATCCAAGCAAGGCCATCTATGCCTTGTATAATCGTCATATCCCTCAGATGGAATGTCTAGAATGAATCCCAGTTCTTGATCGTCAAAGGAGACTCCAACTCCCCTGACCAATGATGTAACCCTTCCTCCAATCACAATTGCATTCCCCATGAATTCCACCACCTCATTTCTGACCAGCCTGCCCTCCAAGCGAAGGACCATGTCCTTCCAGCCTTGAGTTCCCAGAAAATCCACTAAGTACCTCATACCCGGCTCCTCCAAGTCTTTCAGTAACTTTCCCTTCAAAATATGTCGCTTTCCAAACATGGCAACTCTGTCAAACGACACTTCTCCAACCTCATTCTCATCATCTCCACTCCAATCAGGATCATTATCTTTCTCAACAATATGAACTTTCTTCTTCGACTTTACCTTAGACCGTGTCCTCGTAGATGTACCCACTGTGGTAGCAGACATAGGTGCTGACTTCTTTGAGGAAGTCTTAGTAAATTTTTCCTTGGGTGTCTTGACCACCACTGGAGTAACCTTTTCATCTGGTTGGACCAGGTCCAACATCTCATCAATAGCAATAGCCTCAACAGGCTCCCCCACTTTTGCTTTCCCTTTCTCAGCTCTATTTTTTTTTGCTCTCTTGCATAGCTTTTTCCAACTTCTCCTCTTCTTCACGAACAGTATTACTCGTAGCTCGTACCCTTGGAACAGGTACACCAATAGACTCATCAGTTTTCCTTTTCTTTGAGGCCTTAGACTTGATGGACTTGGGAGTCCTTCTCTTCTTGGGGTTGTATGAGTCCCCCAGTTTCTTAAGTCTCTCAGCCAAGGTTTCTTCCCCAGAAGAAACACGATCATCTATCTCCTTCATAAGCTGTTCTAATCCAGCAGCAGCTTCCTCCACTTCATTAGTTCCCCCTATCACTACGACATCATCTTCAAGATTCTCAGGAATGGGGCCACAAATACTAAGTATGGAACCATCCTTCCCAGATCCCCTCACACCTGCATCTCCCTCATTCTCAAGAATTTTCCCAGTTTTTCTTGGCCTTCTTGGCACTTCCACATCCACCACAGACCCAACCAGCACAAATCTATTTTCAGAATTTAACACAGAGGTAACTTCAGTATTACCTTTCTCAGCACTTGACGAACCAGGTGCATCGTCCTTATGTGCTGATTTAAATGATTCACTGGATGAATCAGGTTTGGGTTCTTCTTTAGCCTGTAATAAATCTTCCAATAACTTTTCTCGTGACCTTGAAGCCACAGATTTTCGTGCAAGAACCTTGACACGACGGGGTTTTGGGGATGGAATAGGGTTTGGTGTAGGTTTAAGAGCATTATGGTATTCAGGGGTTTCAGGTGTCTCAGAGGATTCAGAACTGTATACCGGTGGGGAATCAGACTCATATACTCGTAGTCACGATTTTGAGAATCAGATGAAGCAGACGACATTTTTAATTTTTGAGAGAAAAAGAAGAGAGGGCAAAAGACAGTGGAGATTTGAGTGTTGAATGACTTGAATAGGGTTCGACTATTGCTATATTCACTATGGGTAATGATGGCCTATTTATAATTTTTGGTTGGGGTGATTATAACAGACGAGTATTGACACAAGTAATATACTAATCGGTTAAGGAATGTCAGTGATTTGACATTGATTAGACCGTTTCTTTCCCCCTAAAACTAGGTTAATTTAATGTGACGGAACTTCTTGAAACTGGTTCATTATTTGGGTAAGTACGAGAATTTGAACTGAACCATAAAAGGATAGAGGCCTACTCATGTATGACTATACTTGAATTAATACATGTATGAAGATGAAAATGTACCTTGTCAGTCATGTAAACCAGCATGGATGAACCAGGTTCATCCTGGAAAAAAAAACTTTATTTTGCCTCAATTCACAAATAGAGAAACATCATTAGCAACTAGGGAATCATATTAATACATGGCATAAGAATATGACAACAAAGACATAGTGCTGAGCAATGATTAATCTGATTAAGTACCCAATTAAAATTTCTAGCCATAGAACTTCCTCCTCCTTTTTATTTTATTTTTCAATAGGTGATCTTAATCATCCCTAATTCAAGCTTGTTTCTCTCATAATGCTCCCTACTCAATGCTTTGGTAAATATATCAGCAATTTGATTATCAGTGGCATAGAATTCAATTGAGATCATCCCATTCTCATAATTATCCCTCAAGAAATGGTGCCTAACATCTATGTGTTGATACCCAATTTTTCCTCAAAATATTTTCAAACCTGTACATAAGCTTTCAAAATCACTCTTTGTAATAATGAATATTCTTCCTAATTTTTTTCATATTTTTATCTGAATCATTTCCCTATTTATTTAATATTTTATATCTAAATAAGTCATAAATTGTGCTCTAAATAATCTCAAAATATTTTCCAATTCAGTATGTCATTTATAATCACTTTTTATTTGTTAAAATTCAATTATTTCATAAATTGGCTAATTGAGTCTTATTTAATTGCAATTACAATTATTTTGCAATTATGGCCTAATTAGACTTTTTATACCTTTAAAATTCGAATTTTATGTTTCTTACATTTTTAATATTGTCTAATTATTGTAATTGGATTTATTTGAACTTAATTTCATTTTTATACAATTATTAATTAATTTTTTTTATTAATTAATCATCCTATTTTATTGGGTATTTAACATTTAGCCACTCTTATTTAAAACTTAGCCTAAAATTAAACCCAAATCCCAGCCCAATTGCACCAACCCACTATCCAGGCCCAAACCTTTACCTGCCCGACCCAACTCATCAGCCAATCCTGGCCGTTGATCATTTTT
>MDKH01037983.1:0-22548 GCA_005239495.1 Nicotiana undulata
TGTTATGATAAATGATTTTGGCCCGAGGGGCACTTTTATGATGAATTTACTATGTTTCAAACTATGATTCACTTCGTTTTCAAACTAAGTCTTACTGAGGATTTCACTGAGATATATTGATATATACTTGTTTTCAAGGGATTTCTGAAAACTGATTTCGAACTTATGAATTTGCTGAACACTACTTGGTGACTTGATGTTTTACTGGTTGTGGTGAATGGTGTATCTGTTTGTGTGCTTTATATTTCTCAGACTGTGATTTCTTTTCATTACTACCGAGTTGGCGTACTCATAAAGACTCCCTGTGCCTCTGTGCACAGATCCAGGTACCGATTTGGAGCAGTAGATGCCTCGTTCGTTAGCAGTAGTCACAGGATTTCGAGGTAGCTGTCCAGCGTCCACAACGTCTCTATTTCCCCTCCTTGTTTAGCTTTATCACTTGATTCAGAGATACACATTATAGTTTTAGCAGAGTTAAATTTATTTATTCGTAGATGCCCATGACTATTGACTCCGAATCTTGGGAGGTGGTTTAGAATATTATGGGGACGCTAAGACTTATTTGTATTATTTATGCTATGGTTGCTTGCTGATTATCTAATTGTGAACTGTTATGATTGAACAAAAGCGTAGTAAAGTGATGGTCGGCTAGCCTAGTTCCACGATAGACGCCATCACGGCCTGTTAGGATTTGGGGTCGTGACAATAAAGTACTGGTGGTTCGGCGCTTT
The DNA here is from genome assembly GCA_005239495.1 of Nicotiana undulata. Classification (NCBI taxonomy): domain Eukaryota; kingdom Viridiplantae; phylum Streptophyta; class Magnoliopsida; order Solanales; family Solanaceae; genus Nicotiana; species Nicotiana undulata. Next base: position 732 of record MDKH01037983.1, read on the forward strand.
TTGGAGGGTGCCATATTACCTGGTGTAGGATGGGAATGTTAGAAGGGGAAAATTTTGGCCGGGGTGGAGTTGTCGCTGAGTGTTGGGAAGATTAGGGCTGGGATTCTTAGGAGGGATGAGTAGGGCGTATGTGAGTGGTGAGGGAGGGGAAGAGTTTTAGTTGTGGGGGAAGATGAGTGTGGGTTGTGGGGAAGAGGTGTTTTCGGGGTTATAGGAGAAGGGGGGGGGGGGGTTAGGGTTTGGGGTAAAAAATAAAATTAATAAAAGTAAAATAACAAAATAAAAAATAAAAAGTTAACTTATACAAAGTGGCAGCGGACGGTACAAGCGCGGTCCGAACGCAGCCGCGCTTGTGGGGCAGAATACATCTCGATGTGCGCAGTTGGAGCGCAGTCGAAGCGCGCCCGCACATATTGTTGTCGAGATGAGGAAGATTACATCTTGATTAGCGCGGCTTGAGCGCGACCCCGCACCTGGGAGGCAGTGTAGTTCCTGATTAGCGCGGTTGAAACGCGGCCGCGCACCTGGGAGGCAGTTTAGTCATAGGTTTGCGCGGTCCATGCGCAGTGCAAGCACGACCGCACACTTGTTGCCCGAAAGTTTTCACGTCTTTTACCTTTTCCTCAGTGTCGGCTGGACTTATCACTCGCCTAAGCTCACCTGCATATGTTATTACTTACAAAAATCCAAATAACAATTCTAACTACACTAAAATCACTATGCGTTGGGTTGCCTCCCAACCAACGCCTTAGTTAGTGTCGAGGCACGACAATTACAACAGTTCAATGGGTTGCCTCCCATGCAATGCCTGATCTAGCTTCGCGACATGACGTAGATGAGCGCATTTGACGTTCGCTCGACCTCTGAGGCTCAGTTAGATGGATCACTGACACTTCCTTGACTTCATCCATGCCCACATATGGTTTCAATATGTGCCCATTGACTCTAAATGCGTGAGAGTCTTTCTCTGAGGCAATCTCTATAGCACCTGAAGGGAGCACTTCGACCACACGAAATGGTCCAGACCATCGTGACTTGAGTTTACCCAGAAATAGCCTTAATCTTGAATTATAAAGCAACACCATATCTCCGGGTTTGAATTTTTGCTCAACAATGATCTTGTCGTGCAACCTCTTCATTCTCTCCTTGTATAACCTTGTGCTCTCGAAAGCAAGATATCAGAACTCATCCAGCTCATGCAATTCCGTGACTCTATTCGTTCCCGCAGCCTCAATATTTAGATTCAACTGTCTCAATGCCCACAAACCTCTATGCTCTAGCTCCATTGGCAAGTGACAGGACTTCCCAAACATCAACGTGTATGGTGACATGCCAATTGTTGTTTTGAAAGTGGTTCTATAGGCCCAGAGTGCATCATCTAACTTCTTCGCCCAATCAGTTCTTGTGGCATTCACAGTTTTGGTCAACACACTCTTTATCTCTCTATTTGCAACTTCAACCTTCCCACTTGTTTGAGGATGGTATGGGGTTTCCACCTTGTGGCGCACATCGTACTTCTCCAGCAATTTCTCGAAGGCTCGATTGCAGAAATGAGTGCCTCCGTCACTGATTATGTCTCTCGATATCCCGAAATAGGTGAATATATTCTTCTTCAAAAACCCAATCACTACCCTTGCATCGTTGGTGGGAAGTTCTACAACTTCCACCCATTTGGACACATAATCTACAGCAACAAGTATGTACTTATTGCCATAGGAGCTGACGAAAGGACCCATGAAGTCTATTCCTTATACATCGAACACTTCAAACTCCTGAATTGGGTTCATGGGCATCTCATGGCGATGGGAGATATTCCCGATTCGCTGGCATTCATCACAGCCCTTCACCCATAGATGTTCATCCTTAAACACAGTTGGCCAGTAGAACCCGGCTTCTAGAACTTTGGCTCCCGTCCTGACTCCTCCAAAATGTCCACCATATGCCGATGCGTGACATGCCTGCAAAACAGAAGATTGATATATCTCGGGGACACACCTCCGGATCATATTGTCAACACAAATTCGAAACAGATAAGGTTCATCCCAGTAATACATGCGGCAATCATGGTAAAACCTTTTCTTTTGCACAGAGGAAAAGTCATAGGGAACTATAGCGCTTTCCAGGTAATTTGCAATGTCTGCATACCATGGCACCTCCTCAAGGCTTGTGGCGAGTAGCTTCTCGTCTGGAAAGGTTTCCAAAATATCCTCTACCTCAACAGATTTTTCCGCTTCTTCCAGTCGCGATAAGTGATCAGCAACTTGGTTTTCCGTGCCCTTACGATCAAGAATTTCCAAGTCAAACTCTTGTAGCAGCAACACCCAATGAATCAGGCGCGATTTTGACTCTTTCTTTTCAATCAGGTAGCTGAGAGCAGCATGATCAGTATATACAATTACCTTTGAGACAATCGGGTACGATCTGAACTTGTCAAATGCGAACACCACAACCAACATCTCCTTTTCAGTCACAGTGTAGTTCAGCTGAGCTCCACTCAACGTTCTACTTGCGTAGTAAATTGGGCGCATTATCTTGTCTTTCCGCTGTCCTAGCACGGCTCCCACTGCGTAGTCACTTGCGTCACACATTAGATCGAATGGTTGCTCCCAGTCGGGGGCAACAATGATGGGTGTTGTGACTAGCCTCTTCTTCAGTTCCTCGAATGATACCCTGCAATCATTAGAAAACACGAAAGGGTGATCTTTTTCTAACAACTTACACAGAGGGTTAGCAATTTTTTAGAAGTCTTTTATGAATCTCCGGTAGAAATCGACATGCCCGAGGAAGATCCTGATTGCTTTAACTGATGGTGGTGGAAGATTTGCTATTACATCAACTTTCGCACGATCCACCTCGATGCCCTTGCTTGATACTAGGTGTCCCAAGAATATACCTTCTTGTATAATGGCATTTTTCCCAATTAAGTACCAGGTTAGTCTTAATGCACCTTTTAAACACTCTGGTCAGATTTGTAAGGCAATCATCGAATGAGTTTCCCACCACTAAGAAATCATCCATGAACATCTCCATTATGTTTTTTACCATGTTTGTGAATATGGCCATCATGCACCTTTGGAATGTGGCAGGTGCGTTGCATAGGCCAAAGGGCATCCTCCGAAAGGCAAAAATCCCATAAGGGCATGTGAACGAGGTCTTCTCTCTATCCTCTGGTGCAATGGAGATCTTATTGTACCCCGTGTACCCATACAGAAAACAGAAGTGAGACCTCCCTGCCAGTCTGTCAAGCATCTGATCAATGAAAGAAGGTGGGATGTGGTCTTTCTGGGTGGCCAAGTTTAATTTCCTATAGTCCATAAAAATTCTTCAGCTTGTGACGGTTCGTGTCGAGATCAGTTCATTGTTATCATTTTTCACCAATGTCATACCACCCTTCTTAGGAACACATTGCACCGGTCTAACCTAGTTGTTGTCAGAGATGGGGAAGATGATTCCCGCATCTAACCACTTAATGATCTCTTTCTTCACTACTTCCTTCATATTGGGGTTCATCCTTCTTTGGTGTTCCCTGGAAAGTTTGTTCCCATCTTCCAGCAGAATTTTATGCATGCAAAATGCCGGGCTGATCTCCTTGATATCTGCCATAGTCCACCCAATAGCAATCTTGCACTCCTTTAGTACCTACAAAAGTTGTTCTGCCTGCACATCTAACAAACTGGATGAGATAATAACAGGTAATGTGTAGTTAGGTCCTAAGAATGCATACCTGAGATGGCTGGGAAGTGGCTTCAACTCCAGCTTTGGAGGTTCCTCTATGGATGGCTTGGCTGGAGGAGTTTCCCTTTTTTCTAAGTGCAGGGGCTCAAATTCAAGTGATTTCTTCCAAAAACCTTTGCCCACAAGAGCAAGCACCCATTCCGCCAATTCTTCACCATTCACCCCATCTAAATTCATAAGACATGCAGCTAGAGGATCCTCAACAGTCAAGGTCTCATCACCCTCTTCCAGGATTACATCCACGACATCAATTAGAGAACAATTGGCGAGTTCACTTGGCCGCCTCATATATAGATTTCTGCACGTTGAATATTATTTCCTCATCATTTAGCCTCATCTTGAGCTCTCCAGTTTCACAGTCAATTAGAGTTCGCCCCGTGGCCAGGAACGACCTTCCAAAAATTATGGGAATTTCTTCATCCACTCTACAATCCAGAATTACAAAATCTGCAGGGAACACAAATTTCCCTACCTGCACCAACACGTCATCAAGAATACCTGAGGGCTTTTTTACAGTATTGTCGGCCAGCTGCAACAACATAGACGTGTGTCTAGCTCTTCTCATCCCCAACCTTTTGTAGATAGCCAGAGGCATAAGATTTATACTATCCCCCAAATCACAGAGTGCTTTGGCAAAAGCAAAGTTACCTATGGTGCAAGGAATTGTGAAACTCCCTGGGTCAGACAACTTTTCAGCCATGAGTCTTGTTACAACAACACTACAGGTCTGAGTTAGAGTCACTGTGGCCAAGTCTTGGAAGTCTAATCAAGTCCTTCATCATTTTTGCATAACCAGGCATCTCCTTCAAAGCATCAATCAATGGAATATTTACCTGAATTTGTTTCAACATTTCCAAGAACTTCTTGTATTGCTCATCTTTTTGGCACTTGGCCAGCCTCTATGGAAATGGTGCTGGTGGTCACTTCTTACTAGTGATTTGGGCTTTCTTTTTATCAGCCACTACCTCCACTACTGGTTCCTGTGTCTCAGCTTCTTTATGAGCCCCATTCTGTGTGTTGGCTTCTTCCTGGGCAGGCTGCACCGTCACCTCGGTTAATCCTGCTGAATCATCCAGTTAAATGGGCACTGGTACAAGTGTCTCAGCATGTATGCTTTCTCGAGCCCTCTCTTGCTCCAACTCTAGGTCTCTGCCATTACGTAGACTCACTGCCATCATTTGCTTTGGGCCCTGATCTTTTGGATTTACCTACGTGTCTGCAGGCAATGTCCAATGAGGACGATTATTCAATGACATTGAAATATGACCCATTTGTATTTCAATATTCTTTATGGTTGACTCATGTTCATCCATTCTTTCACTTATTTTTGCATTCGACCCAATAACCTGCTGCATCATTGCCTTGAGTCTAGCAAACCCATCTTCCTGTCTCCCATTATGTTGTTGTTGAGGTGGATGATAACCTTGCTGCTGATTCTGGTTGTTATAACCCTGTGGCCTTTGATAAGGTGCCATATTATCGTGAGGTCGAATGGCTCCCATATTTCCATTATTATGCTGCTGCTGGACTGGCCTGACATGTATGGCTGATTCTGCTGGCCCCATTTCTGACCACCCTGTCTTTGTCTCCCGTAGTTTGACACATAATTCATGTTCTCAGGATAGTGTTGGTGATCACCCTCAGCATTCCATTGGCTACCAAGTGGTTGACTAATTCAAGACATGCCTAAGCCGCCATTGGTTGTATCAACTATGTGCACTTGCTGCTTCTTACCTGACTCTTCCACCTTTTTGGTAAGGATGCTCATTTGTGTCATTAAGGTGGCCATATTTTCAGCAAGACAGTTGGTTGGATCTAAAGCCACTGAGTGGACTACTGGAGTGATTGGTGCATTTATGTTTGTCCATCCCAAATTCTGTGCCATCTTGTCGAGCAGGATCTGGCTTTCTCTCCATGTTTTGCTCAAGAATGCTCCACCAGCTGAAGCATCAACATTAGCCTTCACGCTATCTGCCAAACCCATGTAAAACCTCTGCCCCAACATCTGCTCAGGAATACCATGGTGCGGACATATAACCAACATCTCCTTGAATTGTTCCCACATTTCTTGCAATGTTTCTATTGGTTTCTGTCTGAAACTCAAGATTTCATCAATTTGCTGAGCAGTCTTGTTGGGTGGATGAAACTTGTTCACAAATTGCTTGAATAACTCCTCCCAAGTAGTGATGGAATTAATAGGGAGTGAATTTAGCCAAGTCTAGGCTGCTCCTGTCACAGAGAATGAAAACAACAACAATTTTATTGCTTCCTGAGTCACTTTGTGCTGTCTTTGTGTTTTGCAGATTGACAGGAAATTCTTCAAGTGATGTTGAGGATCTTCAATGTATGACCCAGAGAATAGTCCCTTGTTTTGCAACAAGTGCAACATGTTGTTTGTGATTTGAAATGATTCAGCATGTATCTGCGGGACTACTATGGCTGTGGCCAAATTATCTGCTGTGGGTTGTGCCCAGTCATATAGCGCATCCTCTGGCACAAGAGGCTCCACTACCTGCGCATTTGGGTCTTCCACGTTATCCCCATTATTTCTGTTATTCACCAGCTCTTCCATGTCTGGTTCAGGTTGTTCAGTTGATTTTTGTTGTTTGATTTTCCGATTGGCCCGATTCAAGGCCTTGAAAACTTTCTCGGGATCTGATAATGCTTCTAACACTTCACCAGTTCTCGATGAGTTTCTAGGCATGCACTTGTATAACCAAGTTTGCAAACGTTAAATTTTCAATGTATTGATTGAAAGTGAAGAAAATTGACTACACTAAGAATTTTTGTATTTCCTCCAACTGTAATTGATAACACCGTTAATTCCCCGACAACTACGCCAAAATTTGATCACGCTCAACTATGACGTATAAAAAGGACTAAGTGGTCGTTGTCAATATATTCCGAGTATTTAGCCCAGAGTCGAATCCCACAGGGAATTAACCTACCAAGTACTGTTATCGGAGTCACTTAATTCTACGTAATCAACTTCCAAGATATTTTGAATAATAATTGGTTGTTTTTCTACGAACTATTAACGAATGAATCTATTTAAACTAAGAGATAAATATGAATGGATTGTAAACAATAAAGAGAAGGATATAAGGTTGTGATTTCCCCTATTGATGGAATCCCTTCCTGCTATGTTTCATATAGATTTGCCTAATCTTCTCTATCGATCATGAGCACTCTTACTACCGTAACTCTCTCCCGAGTAATTATGACAATTTACTAGACATACTCTCCCGAGTTACGCTAGCTGGCTTTTATTACATCTCACTTAGATCGCACCCAAGGTTTCGTTATCCCTAATCCCACCTTTAAACCCTCATTTATTGATTCCTCATATACGTGGGGAGTGATGTTGTTCAACAACTACCTAAATATGCACTCTCTACCGAGTAATACATACTAAATAGGCGCAGCTAATTGAGGATCCTTTCAATTAACTACAAGAACGCAGTTGAACAAATAGAGATTAAACTTGGGCAAAACTATATTATCATAACGAGAAGTTCATCCTTCAATAGGTTCCATCAAAATCCTAGACTAAAGAATTAGCTACGCATAATTGTTTCCATAAACACAACAACAAAATTCATCATCAATGACCAAAACAAAAGGAAGAAAGATAGAACTTGATGCCAAATCTTCCTCCTTGCATATTGCCTCTTCTTGCCTTCAACAAAACTATTAAAACCTTGATATCTTCTTTTTCGGCGAGCTGGATCTCTTATAGGTTAAGGGGTATTGCCCACGAATTTCCAAAATTACCTCTTATACTAAAGTTCCTCGGAGAACTAGCGCGGTTGCGCACGAACCGCGCATATTGGCTTTCATTCTGTCCGTCGCTCCTGCACTAGCGCAGCCGCGCTTGGAGCACGCATGGGCTGCGCATACTTAATTCTTCCAGGTTCTACTGCTCGAGCGCGGCCGCGCTTGGCCCGTGCTCCCGGGATCATCATTTTCTTCTCTTTTTTTTCTTGCTTCTTTCAAGCGCATTCACCTCCGAGTGGCTTTCCTTGCTTTAAATTAGCTCCAAACACTGTCCTATGTCTTCATAATCAAGACTTGCTCCTGCAAAACACAAAATTCACAATTAGAGCTATTTTTTTTTTTGTCATTTAACCTTCCTAGAACAGTGAAGCATAGCCAAGTTAGGGCATAAATAGCTGCTAAACTACATGAATCTAGCCTATTATCACCAATGCATTTTTAGTGGGTTGGGTTGGGTGGATAACTATTATTTTTAACCATCTTGCCAGGTCTAGTGGCAATAGACGAAATTATAATCGCCATCATTATGATAATGAGAATAATAAGAATCCTCAAAATAATCTTTCACTCTTCGAAAGTAATATTTGTCATCGATTTGACATGAGATTTTGTAAAGCACGTATAAATGACTATGATCCATTCATGATGTGAATGTGACAACATCTGATTTATGAATGTATATTCATTCTGGGAAGAATATGAAATTGCTAGTAGTAGTAGATATACCATACTAATCTCTAGATGGAGGTTTGAGATGAAGTAAGAAAATAATTTTATTATAATGACATGAATGTTCATTGATCACGTGCCTATTGTGATTATGCCAAAATATTATGGCAATGTGAAAATTACATGGCAAAAGTAATAGAAGTAACATATTTTGTTGATGATATTGACCATGACCATAATTGTATAACTTTCTCCTTGAAAGAGATATTCACCATATGGATATTGATGAATATGTGCATATGTGGTAGTACCAAATTAATTGAAAGCTCCGGAAGAGCCAATTACTACTATTTTGGAGAAATAAAACTAATTACCAATAAGATATTGTGTTGTAGTAAGTCTCAAATAAACTTATTTAGTTTTTAAGGTATTCACGAAAGCGGTTGGTTATATTGAGGCTATAAATAAAGGAAAGATTTAATATCTTCTATTACTACAACTTGTAGCGGGGTAATATGTATGTTAAAAGTTACCCGCTTTATTCTCTAGTTTGTATTACAAAAATAAAAGAATACCACAATAAAGTGGATGTTTATTTATATAAAAACTCATATCATAATAAACTTGGAGTTTATTGATAATTGCACACGTCATGGTATAAACCTGAACTTTATCAATATTGATAATATATCCAGTTAGCATAATTGATTTTAGCCATGTTAATTTAAGTATGATGTGCAAAAATGAAAGAGCACTTTGGTAAATATTAAAGAACTAGAAAGTTCTTTATGAATTCTCTTATGTTGCATGTTCTCATTAATTAATATACCAACTAAAATTGGGATTGAATCCCATGAATGCTGGAAATATCAAAGGTGAATATGGGTTCATTCACCTGCCATGTATACCACATAAGATGCATCTATGAGATGGTTACATGTGCGATTATTATTAACCCGCAACCTGGTGTTTGCGAGGTAACTTGTTCAATAATTTAATTTAGAGCATATTCCAGATTTTTTATTCAAGATAGTTCATCTTGATAAGTTGGTTTATATCACAGTTGGTTTAGCAAAATGATTTATTAAGTGCCTCCACTTAATAGCTAAACTATTGCTTATGAGAACGGAGTTATCTATATGAATTTGATATACGTTATATACCAAAGTATATTACATTCTCCCCTCACAACTGGTTCTGGTTCAGGAACCAAATAATTTCATCTTATTATTATTGATATGCGTTGTATATTTTGATTAACACTATAACGCACAAAGATGAGTTCCCAAAGTTGAGGAAGCAAGTTAGTTTTTCTAACACGGGAGGGAGAGATGATAAACATTTGAGAAAATGTTACGTGAAATGAATTATCAATTCTCTATAAGCATGATATGTGTTAGCGAGGATTTTCAAGGTGTAACATATATATTGAAGTTAAATATTGATTATTCAAATCTCTGGTGGCGTCAACCTCCAAGAAGCTATTGTACAAGATTGGGATGCGAAGGCTCAAGGATGTGAATTGATGCTCTCATCGGGGGGAGTTAATGCGCGTTGTACTCTTTTTCCCTTACAGGGTTTTGTCCCACTGAGTTTTCTTTGCAAGGTTTTTAACGAGGCAACCAAAAGGCGTATTATTAAACATGTGTACTCTTTTTTCTTTTCTGGAATTTTTTTCCCATTGGATTTTGTTTTAGGTAAGATTTTAACGAGACGCATCATTTGTTGAATAGACATTCAAGGAGAGTGTTATAAATAGAATTCCATTTAAGGTGAATGTCTATATTTAGAGAGATCTTAGGGATTTTACTTGGTGACTAAGTCACTCTTTCCTTATAAATAGAGGGGTCTTATTTCATTGTAATTTATTCCAAAATTCAATAAGAATTCCCTCTCTCTTTCTCTGCAATATTGTTGTTCTTCTTTTATTGTTTTATAACACTGGCAAGTTGCCACGAAGTTGACGAGGGAGGCAAATGCAACTTAAAAAATTATGAGGGTGCAAAGCACAATGTGGTCTAATTAAAAGGGGAAATTGATATTCATCCAAAATAGCAGGTACAAATATCGAAAAGGAGCCAAAGGAACAATGAAGATACAAGTACAAACAAAGCCCCCACAAGTACTGTGTTGCAATTGACAATGGAAAAACTGGGCGATGATTTATTAGCTCTGATAATCAATAGGATTCATGATCCTGCCTATAGAAAGTCCATTTCTCAAGTTTCTAAGCAATGGTTCAGAGTTGAAGGCTTAACTCGATCATCCGTACGTGTTTTTGAACCCAATCTTCTCCTTAATTTCCTTCCAAGATTCCCTAATTTGCTCAAGTTTGAATTATCTGAACATATCACAAATACCCATCTTGAAATCTTGGCTGAAAATTGCCCCAGAATCCAAGTTCTTAACCTCTGTTTCAAGAAAAAGAACAGATTTTGTGATGAAATGGATGAAAATTTAATCTTGGACGATTTTGATGAAAATGGTTTGTGTTATATTGCAAAGATTTGTTCTTGTTTGAATACAGTCAATTTGAGGAAGAGAAGTAGAGTTGGGGATGCTGGGGTTGTTTCTATTGTTAGCTTTTTGCCAAAGTTGACAGCTTTAGACTTAGGTTTTTGTGATAAGGTTAGTGATGAATCACTTAGAGTTATTGGAAGTGGTAGCTTCTCTTTGAAGAGCTTGAATTTACAGGGTTGTTGGTTAGTATCAGATGAGGGTTTGAAATCATTGGCAGAAGGGTCTCTTAGGACCAGTTTGAAAAAACTAATTCTTGCTGAATGTGATAGAATTACGGATCGAGGGGTGTTGAGTTTGATGCAAATGTGTTGCTTAGAGGAATTGGATTTGCCGGAATGTGGACCTAATGTGACTGATATTGCTGGTGAGGCAATTGCTTCGAGTGAGATTCTTAAGAGGTTGAACTTGTCGTGGCTTGTTAATGTATCTGATGCTACTGTTGTTGCTCTAGCTGAAGGTTGCAAGAATCTTAATGCTCTTAATTTAACTGGCTGTGAATTTGTCACTGGAGAAGGCGTTCGTGCTTTGACAAAGCATAGGTCATTGAAAGAGCTTGTTTTGACTAGTTGTGAGAAGCTTAGTGGATATGATTTGGAAGAGTTGGTACTAGGATGCCAGACATTAGAACACATTGTGGTTGATAGAAGGTTGAGGATGTGGGTTCCTTTGGAAGTGCAGGATAATATAATGAGAGAACACTGTTGGATAGATTGGAAATAACAGATGAAACGTATCTCAGTTGATATGCATTGAAGCAGTTATTACTTCAGGTGCAATTTCTGCCCAGTTCCCATTATTTATTGCTGAAATGTTAAACCTGTGGAAACAGCCTCTTGTAGAATGCACGGTAAGGCTGCGTACAATAGACCCTTGTGGTCCGGCCCTTCCTCGGACCCCGCGCATAACGGGAGCTTAGTGCACCGGGCTGCCTTAGTAGTTCCTTGTAGCAAAACAAACGTGTAGGGTACTTTTTAATGAACTTGGATACCGTGCTATTGGCATGTGCTGCTTAATATTATGCATATACATTTCAATTTGGAGAACACATATAGCATATTTTGGAGATATGGTAATTCAAGAATCTCTTCCTTAAGAGGAAGTAAGCAAAACTGAAGGCCTTTGTTGAAAGTAAGACCACTTCTAATCTTTGTGGCTTGCTATATTTTCTCTTAGCTAACCTATTGTGAACACCAGTTGTAATTCTTAAGTAGAAAAAGGAAACAAACATCATATTCTGCAGCATCATGAACCATGCTTCGGTATAGGTTTCTTGTTAATCCGAGGTTATACATGATGATGACAGAATGCACAATTCAAATCCTCCATATTCTGTAATTGTTGGAAAGCTGGTGAAGCTCATCTTGTGGAACATCAGGGAGGAATGACATCATGTACGCCTTTAGAAAATTTCCGATTTTACTAGACTATTTAGGGCTGCAAATCATCCGACTTTCCAAACGTCACAATAAAAGCATATCTTGAAACCTCTTTCCTGAAAAGATTGTACGTGGAACGATGCCGTCCTGCGCTACTTTTCAATGTTTCATAAGCTTCTTTGTGGTCTGGGTAACTGTTCATGAGTTCTCCTTCTTCTTTTTTTCTATCCTTGTTAGTCAGCTCTCGGATGTTGTGGTCGATGGGCGAGAAAGCACCCTTATGACGAGGCCTATCAATCAATAAAGTAGGTGCAAACCTTGGAGACTACGATTCAACCCAACCAAGACAAAAATCACTAGGTGATTTCTTTCCATCTGCCTAAACCGTAGTTGGCATAGTTACCTGTTACCTGTGTTGGTGGGAGGTATCAAGTATCCATGAGATAGTCGAGGCCGCGCAAGCTTGCACTGACTCCATCTATATAAGAAAAGGATCACTCTGAGAAAACATTTACTTCTGTTCGCGTGCTCATACCCGATGGGCCTTTTCAAAATGAGATGACACATTGATGTTTCTAAAGACATGAAATGTCGTTATGTTATGTGGTAACTTGTACAGAATGTGATTGCCCATGTTTCTCAAATTTTCCTGATATTCGTTGCCCACTGATTTGAGTAAAGATATACCACTAACATTTTTGTAACTTTTATATTTGTGAGTCTCATAGTTGTATTTCGTTTTTTGCAGAGGAATAGGTCGATTTCATTCTTCTGTTTTTTCTAGAATAAAATGCCAGTGGAACATTTCCAAAGAGCTTTGATTGCAAAAACAAAAATGACATGTACTTATTTTGACAGTTGAAGAATGAATGAGAAATGGAGTAGCAGCAGTGTTTGCAAAAGGAATTTTTACATACCTATACACTGTTCGAAACCTTATTACCCCCTACTCAAGTTTCAATTTAATTACTTCCTATATACAAATTTACCAATTATATACACTTTAGGAATTAAATGAGTATCCCTTTATATTAGGAATTAATTATTTCCCATCCTTATTCTCCCTCATGTGCTCTCTCTCTCTCCGTCTCTCTCCTGCACTCTTTCTCTCTCTACGTCTCTCTATCTCTCAATCCCTAATTCCAGTAAAGTAGAGCAAAGGAAAAGAGAGCAGCAATTCCACCATTGACAACCATTAAAAAACTTTGAATTCGAATTTGGATTTTCAAAAAACATTATTTGTTTTAATTGAGTGTTGTTGCAAAGAATTGAGAATTCTCTCTACGTCTCGCTCTATCTCTCAATCCCTAATTTCAGTAATGTAAATCAAAGGAAAAGAGAGCAGCAATTCCGCCATGACAGCCATTAAAAAGTTTTGAAGCTTTGAGTTTGAATTTGGGTTTTCAAAAACCATTATTTGCTTGGATTGAGTGTTGTTGCAAACAATTGGGAATATATTTGGAGTTTATATCTCAATTTTAAGGGTATTTTGGTGAAGATTAGACTTGATTATAGCTGAATTTCAGATTGAAACTCAAAGAAGAAGAAGAAGACATGATATACATTATATTTACGAAATTGTAGTAAAATTATAAAAAAAATTGTACAAAAATTGTATTATGTTGTTTATATATATATATATATATATATATATATATATATTTAACTATTGTATGAAATTTGAACAATATTGTATAAAAATTATATTTAAGTTGTATGATATTGTAGTTGTATATAACTGAGTAGAAATAATGTATGAAACTTGTAGATAAGTTGTACTATAATATATATGAAATTTGTTTTTACTATGTATAAGTCAGATACAAAATATATAATAGACATATTGTATAAATTTTGTAGAAAATTTGTATTTCAATTGTATGTTATTGTGGTTATATTTAACGAAAAAAATCCCATGAATAAATTGTGTGCATATAAACAAATAACGATAAATTTTTTTAGTTAATTTTGAGATTTTGACTTAGTCTTAGGCGCCAATTAATCACGCAGTGTTAATCCTACAAAACTGACAAAACCCACTAATTCCCACTTCTCCCATTATACAACTTAACCGACATAAAATCATGTTGACCATATAAATTATTCATTTCATGCAAATTATAATATATGTGAGGATGATCAGTTTCAGTCACAAGAACAATAAGTAGTGGTACTCTTCCAACTTTAATTGGTTAGTTTATTTTAAGGCGGAAGAAAAATAATGAAAGAGAAGAGGAGAGAAAAAAAAGGAAAAAAGATTTAACTACATCCCTTGATTCCATTAAGGTGGATTGTATATATTTTGTAAACAAAACTTGTAATTAACTAAACATAGATATTAAGGGTAATAAAGTTTCAAATAGTATATAACAATTAAAAAACCCCTTTGCAAAATCTGGGTTGTACCTTTGATAGCACACCTCCTATCTCCACCCCAAAAAGTAAAGGATAGGTTTATCATTGTTTAAAAATTGGGTTGTGTACACTTAAGAATATGAGAATTTGAAAAATAGTACAAATGATCTCTTTGAAAATGTGCCATTTCAAAACCTTTCTTAAATTTGTCAATAGAAAAAAAAGTTCTATTGACAAATTTAAATATACACTCAACCATGATGAAAAGTAAAACTCTAGTGTTTGCGTTGTCTATTGGTTCTTTATTCTTTAACTTGGTTAAGAATTTTATATGATAGAAAAAAGACTTTTACAACTAATAATCCACACATTTCTAACAAAATTAAAAGACATCTAAATATTAACTTATTAAAACAATCAGAATCGGTTTTATACAAACCAATGCAGTAAACCAGTTACACTTTCTTTTTTTAATTACTCCCTGCGATACTGAAGGAGTAATCAGTAAAATTTTGTAAGAATTTTTTTGCCAGGTAGGAATGTGTAATTTCACAAACTCTAGGGGTTAACACGACTGAAGGAGTAATCGTATCCTGATTGATTAGGAGTTGATGTGTCCACTGAAAATCTCATCACAAAAATAAGAATTTCAGAGACGAAAATTGTATTAACAAAAGAAAAAGAAAAAAATGGCGTATTCATCATCTTCAGTTCGAGCATTTAGTTCATTGCTCTACAGATTCTCAAATGGGGTTTATCTTAAACCCCACCATTCTTGCACTCTCAAAAGTATATAATACTCCTATATATTAGCAAAAATAAAATCTATGTAGCTTTTATTTTCTGTTTGATGGGCTAATATTTGATTATTTTCTTGCAGGTGGTTTATTATTAAATGGGAAAATTTCATCTTCTTCATGTTATTCATCTTCTGACAAATGGGTCTTGCCTTTGGAACTTCAATCTTGCAATTCAGTCAGAAAGATTTGGACTTTTTCTCCTCTCTGTATGGGCAGGCGCTCCAGCAAAATTGCTGGCAGAAAGGTATGCAATTTCTCTTGCTATTTACATGTAAATCATGATGTTGTATATCTTTTTGTGGTTATTAATTCTTTGATTCAAATAATGTTACCTCTTTCTAATCTAAATGATTTGGGATTTACAGAAATTAACTCAAATTTGAATCTTTCTTCGATGGACTTGATTTCGTTTGCCACAGAAAAATGATTTATTAATGAAAGATGCAACCTTCTGGGGCTATCTTAACTTTAAGGTGCTCAGAAATTTATACGCCGAGAATTTGGTAAACCTATGTAGACTATTTTTTTTTGTAAGGAAGAAAATATGTAGCTATACAACATCAACATACCCAGACATACCCACTATAATTCCACATAGTGAGGTTTGGGGCGGGCAGTGTGTATGCAGACCTTACCCTTTACTGGGGAAGATAGAGAGACTGTTTCCAATAGACCCTCGCCTCAGGAAAGCATAAGCACCACAATAATGAAAAGACAGACAAGAAAGGACTACACCGAGAAGCCATGTAATAGCAGCATAAAAAAACAACAGGATATTAAGATGACCATAATGAAAGAAACGGCAGGTAGTCATAGAAACCTAATACCAACAGAGTACGGGAGTACGTACTAATACTACTGGTATGAATAATCTAGACCACCTACCCTACTACCCTAATCATCGACCTCCACACCTTCCTATCAAGGGTCATGTCCTCAGTCAGCTGAAGCAGCACCATGTATCGTCTAATCGCCTCTCCCCACTTCTCCTTCGGCCTACCTCTACCTCTCCTTTAGGCCTTCCAATGTCAACCTCTCACACCTCCTCACCGGGGCGTCTGTGCTTCTCCTCCTCACATGTCTGAATCACCTAAGCCTCGCTTCCCGCATCTTGTCCTCAGTAAGAGCCACACCCACCTTGTCGCGAATAACCTCATTTCTAATCCCATATTTTTTTGATGAAGTAAGGTATTGCATTATAGGCATCAAGAAGATGCAAAAGGTTACAATAGAAAATTTGGTTAACTCTTGACACAAAAAACCATTCCAGAGCAGGGAGTTAACCAAGAGCAAAAGGGAATGGCTACTAAACCATTGAGAGAGAGCTAATGAAATCTACGAGGGAAATAATATCATTTACAGGGGATAGGTTACTCCAGCTGAAAAGACTCATCAAACATTTAGACTTTAGGTTACAGTTGGAAGCTGAAATGCCATCAAAACATCTAATCCTATATGTAGCTATGTAGATTTTTTTAAATATGTAGAACATTAAGTGGCTGGTACTGTTTAGGCATTGTGATTTCAATGTTATGTTGTGTCAGCATTTAGGAAATGTTTGTTTGTGTGACTTTGAGGTCTCTGCGATGCATTTTGACCTTATTTGACTATAATAGTAGAAAAGTTGATGTGTTTCGTGAGGATAGATAGCCCCAACAACAGACTAAGTAGCCAATATTTATGTGTAAACGATGTAGTGTATTTTATCTTTATAATTCACATGATTGTCCAGCAACAGTGTTTGGAGTTAGCACAGTTCTAGTGTTATGTATATTGGTTTAAGTCAATGATTTTATGTGCAGACTGCCCAGGATCTTAAGAAGGCAAAGTTGTACTCAAAAATTGGGAAGGAAGTTGTTTCTGCGTAAGTTATGCAACAGACAAATAGTTTTTCTTCTAAATCAAGCTTGAAATGAATGGAAGATTCCTTTCTTCTCCAAATGGAACTTTTGAGCATTATTTTGATGTGAGCATGAACCAAATGTCGTGACGTCTGTTTCTGTGACTGTTATGATTAACTGGTGGAAATGAGTACTGTTTCCTGAATGACCAGGGTTAAGAAAGGTGGTCCCAGTCCAATATCTAATACAGCTCTCGCTGCTCTGATCGAGAAAGTTAAGGAGCTTGATATACCCAAAGACATTGTTGAGCGCAATATAAAAAGAGCTTCAGAAAAGGGACAGGAAGCATTTATGGAGAAGATCTATGAGGTGTTGAGACATTTAAACTTGCATGCATTTTTTATCTAATTATCAACCATGTTTACACATTTACCTTTTTGCTACTCTTGATTATTGCAATTCAATGGGCTTTTAACCCTTTCTCTATACCCAGGTATATGGTTATGGTGGAGTTGGTATCATCGTTGAGGTCTTAACAGATAAAGTAAACAGATCAGTGGCAGCAGTTCGAGAGGTGGTGAAGGACTGTGGTGGGAAGATGGCAGATTCAGGATCCATTATGTTCAAGTTCCGACGTGCTTGGGTTGCTAATGTAAAAGTCACTGACGTCGACCGGGACCAGCTCCTAACAATTGCTTTAGATGCTGGTGCTGAAGATATAATTGCACCTTCAATGGATGACTATGATACAGAAGCAAATTCATCTGAAAGGTTCATAATTCTTTGCCTTTGTATCTTCATTAAGGCTTCTCTTAGGCAATATCTCGTGAACAAAGTAATTTGTAATTTAAGGGACAGAACAACTGCTCTAATTCAATTATTTGTAGATCAATAATTGATAAGGTTTATTCAGCCTCATTCATCATATAACCTATCCGGAATTTATTTTGTTAGTTTCAAGGTTTTCTTGATATTCTTTAGGACAATATCCAGAACCAAAAAGGTATTTTTCCTGATATTGCAAAATTATTTTATATACATATAAAAAATATATTGCACAATGTCATGGAGAAAACATTTGAATCAAAAAATCAAATAATCTCCTTCAATTGCAGTAGAAATAATGCTTTAGCTGAAAAGGTTAGAAATGTGAGTCAATTTGGAAAATGTGCAAGAATTTAGCTGAAATAGACTTTTGGGCCAATTTCAGATTTATTGTGCTGTTTCTTTAAAGAGAGAAACCAGTTGAGCTCTGGATTCTTTCTTTTATTAATTGAGACATTGACTTTAGCATACTCCGTGATGCAATGTTTTCTGTGACAGTAAATCATTGTACCAGAAACTGCAAAACAGATGATGCTTTTAACCGAAAAACTTTATAAATCGGAACTGCATGACTTGCAATCGAAAACAATATACTCTATTGCTCTTTCTTTTCGTGGAAATGGACCTAGATTTTTCTCTTATGGTTCTTTCAGGCATATATGTTGTTATTCCTGAAGAAACCTTTTCAGGACTTTTTATTCATGAGTTGATTCTCTTTCAGTGCTGAAATTTAATTCTGGCATTTCTGTACTTTTGTTTATTGCCAAGTCTAATGTGGTCTTGCATTGGTGTACCTACTTTATTTCAACTGCAATTTCATTGTTGCTGATGAATTCTTTTCATCTGGTAACCCTCACCACAACACCCTTTCTCCCCAAGGCCAATAGTGGTAACCCTTCCCCTCCCCCGGGTAACTCTAACTCCCAACTTCTTGGTTGGAAGTGGAGGAGTCTCACTACTAGCGCAACCCTCTCTTGTTTGAGGATGAACTAATGTCACACTGTATGGACTAATATCACTGCATTTGACTATTTGTTTTCTTTTTGACTTTAGTAGGGTTTACAAAGTCGTGTCTTCAGCGGATAACTATCCAGTGATATTATCAAAGCTACAAGAGGAAGGAATAAAATTTGAACCTGACAACGGATCTGAGCTACTTCCTATAACTCCAATTGAGGTCCGTAAGTATAACATATCAGAATTTAATTCGTTTAATTTAGAAGCTCTTGTTAGTCTTTTGAGAGGGAAATACTGTTTTAACCATGAAATTGTACAAAAGGAATTTAATAACTGATGTGTGAATAGTTGACCTTTTGCAAGTACAATCATAGAAATGGTCCATGATCTGCATAGCATTTCACTCTCTGTTTCTGATTACTCAAATCTTCAAAAGGCTATTGTTTATTGAAAAACAGAAGAATATCTAAAATCTCATGAATGTAATATTAAACATTCAAATTTCAACCTTCCAAGATCAATATTTTGCTTATCCAAGAAGTATCAGTTGAGCTGTTTCGATATGAAAGGGTTTCTAATAATTACTGTTGGATGCATGTTTACTTTGTAGACATCGCTGTTTGAATGTCAATTTTATGATTATGCATGCACATACCAATAAGGACTATTTATTTCCTCAAGTTCAATCTGCTTATCTATTTTCATGATCAAAGCGAGGAATCTTGTGGATTCAACACCAATCACAAGGATAGTTGTATAAATCTCCGCACATGTACAAAAGTAGAAACTTTATAGTTTAGCTACACTGGTATTAGTCCTGCAAAAGTATAGAATTCCATGAAAAATATATGAATTTGTAGAAAAGCATGTGGTCTGGATGGAATTTTATGAAGGTTTAGAAGTGTCTTAAAAAGCAGTGCTTTTAAAAGCCATTGCATAGTCTAGCAAAGTGATAACCGAGGAGTTATTGCTTTATGGTGACGCCATGCACTTCAGACAATGGGGTGTGAAGTCATCCAGTGAGAAACGACCGATTCTTTGAATATCATTTTAAAAGATGAGAAAATAAATGAGGGTGGGGCGAAGGGATTGATGTTCTTTTGCAGTTTTGAGTACTAGGACTGATCTCCACACATGCGCTAATGCCCTCTTTGTTGTTCTTGTCTTTCTCTTATTTTTCTCGAGTTTATAACGTTTATTTTCTACTTGTGTTTTTCTTTTAAAAAAAATCCGTTTTTCTTAACTGTCTTTTGTTTTTTTTCTTTTTGTTTTTGTTTTATCAAACTAATGATTCTTTTTTTTTCTTCAGAGTATGTGAGTCTTCTTGCTATTCTACTTTTTGTTTTAGGATTTGCTTTTGCTTCTCTTTACTGCCCTCTTAGTACAATTACTAAAGTAATCAAATATGGATTTGTATGTTGCAAATTAGTCCTTATTATGGTTGGTTAATTGAAAATAAGAAATTAATTTTGTGACGGAAGTTATCTTTTAATGGCCTTGTTGAAAAGATATATTTTATCATGCTTACTTTTGAGTTGGACTAATATCGTCATTATGGTATATCAAATGCTAAAATTATTAGTTTTCTTGCAATACGATTATCATAAGTACAAGTTCCAAGTATGTTCATAAGTTTTTATTATTGGTAGACGTTGCACTTCACTTCGGAGAAGCGTGCACTTTTCACTTATCCCTTTTTGCTTCATTCCGCCCGTACCCTTTCTTTTTGCGCTTTTCACTTTTATAAAAGACGAAATACATAAACGGCCCCTTTAAGTTGTCCTCAACGATCAGATTGACACCTCAATTATGCTAATGACCAGACAAACACCTCTTCTGGGTTAAAGTGTGACTCATGAACCCCTCATGATGACATGGCAAAGTGTGTGCTTGTTATTCACGTCTGGGCGCGTGAAACCCTCAAAATTAAGTTTCTCTTTTTTCTTTTTAAATTAACCTCATTTTATTATGACCCCACTTACCTTCATCTTCATACTTCTTCTTCTTCTTCAAGTTTTCACCGTTGATGAAAAACAAGAACACTCAAAAAGTTTCTTTCAAATTATAGCAAATGGGAAAAACATAAAATAAGCACACAATTTCTTCCAATACATACTGTCACAATTTCTTATACAATCAATCACAAGCATTATCATAATAATTAATTGTATAAATCAAATTTCACACCATTAAGGTAGAAGAATCATGTCTGAGATGAAATTTACAGCGATACTCAATAGAGTAAATTGAGCCCTCTAAAAATTGATGCTTTAACCAAAATGTTCTCCCAAAACCAATCACAAAATAGAACACAATTTTTTGCTAAACACTGCTGCTAAACTTTATGGCTGAACTCTACAACCACAACCTCTGCCGCTGCCACCAACAGAGACATCACCTATGGCGGTAAAGATGTTAGAGGCTCCTACACGACCAAGATTGAGACCAAAATCCAATAATTTTTTGATGGGTCCTTACTGCTTGGGTTTTTCAAGAGAAGAACTTTTAAGAAAGAAATAGATGAAGGGCGAAAGGTAGTAGCCGACCGCCGAAAAACTTCTGATATGACCATTTTTCTTTAGATTTGGAGTGGAACGGCTCCGTCCATCATATTTTGGCTAAGAGATCCAATTTTGGAGGAGAAGAAGAAGTAAAGGAAGGAAAAGAATATCAACAACGTCTGGGGAAGCTTGAAAGAAGATGAAGAAGAAAAGGCAGGGGCAGTGTTTTGTAAAGCGTTAAGCGTAAAAAAGCGACGAGGCCTCGCTTCACCGAAGCGAGAAGCGCGAAGCGAAGCGCGCGCTTTTTCCACGTGAAGCGCAATTTAACACATAAATTAAAAAAATAAAATATGCATAGATAAATCACTAAGAACTCATTAAAAATAACACATATTAAGCAAATGTTTCAATTCTTAAATCAAGAAGCACATAATAGATACTAAAACTAGATAGTGAATAAT
>ML246501.1:575-19478 GCA_005239495.1 Nicotiana undulata
CTTGTTCAAGCTTTTAAATCATCAAAATATCATCAAAAACACGTAATTAAACCTCAAAACTCTTAGAAATTTCTTAAACTTCATAAACTTCTAAATTTCCCATTTTTAATCCGAATCACGTCATTTCAAGTCCGTTTTATACCAAATTTCACAGATAAGTCACATAACATATAATAAACCTGTTCCGGGCTCCGGAACCATAACACGGGCCTGGCAACACGGTTTTCACATAATTATTCATTTTCAAAATCCTTTATATTTTTCAGAAAATAATTTTCTTTAAAAATTCTTTTCTCGGGCTTGTAACCTCGGAATTCAATTCCGAGCATATGCCCAAGTCCCATATTTTCCTACAGACTCTCCGGGACCGTCGAATCACGGGTCCGGGTCCGTTTACCAGAAATGTTGACCAAAGTCAACTATATTCATTTATTAATTATCAAGACTAAGTTTTTATCAGATTTTCACATAATAGCTTCCCGGCTACACGTCCGGGCTGTGCACGCATATCGATATGAGACTAACGGAGGCTCTCGGAGCCTCGAAACACAGATATAGCTTAAATTATGTAAGATGACCTTTTGGGTCATCACAATTCCTTCTCATCATTCCACCCGTATTTCTTCTGTTGCGGCGTGCAACCCGATCCCACTGTACAGTCATATTCCACCCTTATTACTTCTCAACATATCATCCTTATTTCACATGTTGCGGCGCGTAACCCGATCCTATCGTACAATCACATTGATAGCACCAACAACCAATAATTCAATCACAAGGATTTCTATCAACAAGAGTATAAATTCATAACAACCAAACAACCATGTGAAATAAAGGGCACAATAATCTTTACCAAGCAGTAAGTCATGTATGGTACGCCATAACCATTTAGATCAGTTAAATCAATTCACCTTTCTTTTCCATCATTTACTACACAACCCTTAGCACTTTGATACGTTCAACAAATGGGTTTGTTATCATTTCATTCATTTAATAGCACTTCCTTTCATACCGAGATATTCAACCATATAGCGAGTTTTGCACATGATAGAGTAAGTACAAAGAATCACAGTTCACAATCTCACATAGCATGGTGGCATGGAAAATCAACTAAGGCATTCAGAGAATAGAACCCTTCATCTCATCATAAAAGGACATCTGATTCAAATACAATCAAACCCGGAATACATATCGAATGCTCGGACACCAACAAGGCGACTCTACAAAGATTAAAGTTAGCCATACATACCTCGAGTCGTAATTTTCCTTTAATATCTATTCTCAAACAACCGGACCTTCTAACGCCTTCAATCTAATTTACAAGATGACATGTTTAGACTTAGAATTAGAAATCATGAACTCATTTGGGCATTTAATCAAACACTATGTGATCGCTTAGATTAACTAAACCCTTTTTACTGAAAGATTACTCTAAGTTGCTTCCCTTTACTAGGTTATGGTAAGTTAATCATATGCATGCAAAGTCTTAACTCTCATCTTCAATTACCACCTAGGTGTGCCCCATTTTAGCTATATTCAGAGAATTTAAGGAAGAAATGGGGTGAGAACTTTACCACTTATGGTGAAGAAGACAACGACTACTCGAAAACTTCTAGGCCTTAGTAGAAATGGAGGACCAATTTGGTGAAGAAGATGACTTTATCTCACTAAACTCACTCTCCCTTCTCTCTATTTTAGGCAAACAGACGTTAAAATGAAATGGGTAGGTGTTTTATTAGGCTGGGGGTCGGGTATAAAAATTAGAAATTAGAAGCCCCGAAGCAGGGAATGCGGTCAGGAATGCGATCGCATTCCTGCTATGCGGTTCGCATTCTTGTCGCATAAATGGCGCTCAGTTGGGCCAAAAGGGGAAATAGACTGCCCAAGTATGCGACCACTATGTGGTCCGCATACCCGTTATGCGATCGCATAGTGCGTCGCATACCCGTTATGCGATCGCATAGTGCGTCGCATAACCTCTTCTGCAAAAATGGAGGAGCAAGAATGCGACAACTATGCGGCCCGCATTGCCAAAATGCGATCGCATTTTGGGCCGCATAGCTGTCCTGAAAATGGACAACAATTATCCAGGTATGCGACCACTATGCAGTCCGCATACCTGATCTACGATCGCATAGTGGACCGCAGATCTGCACAATTCTGGAAAATTTTATCTTTTCAATCATGGGGTACTTTTACTTCAAAAAGGTCCGTTTTTAAGAATTCCTACAGTTATAACAATATGGGGACCTACCTAGGCATCTTATTTAGTTAAGAAATTCTACGGGTTTTTACATTATAATAATCGAATTCTTTGCTTTTACATTCTAGTTTGATTGGTAGTTTCTATTGCTAAGTACAAGAATTTATTTCGTGTTAAAAATAATCGATTTTTAATCGAGTACTTTAATTATTCATCACTATTTGATTCAATTATCATCAATATATCTTGGTAAATGAGAGATTTCTAGAAGAGCAATTGATTTGATAGTGTTACATTGAAAATTTAGTCGCCGTAATATGTGTTTAGTAGTGTATGTCTCATATTTAAGAAAAAACCCGATCAATAACCGAAAAAACTGAAAAACCGACAAAAACCGAATCGATAAAAAACTGACTTAATTGGTTTGGTTTGGTTCCAATATTTAAAAAACTGGCTTACTTGGTTTGTTTTTTTAAAGGGAAAAACCGACCCAAATCGAACCATGAACACCCCTAACTGCCAGTATGATTAAAATATAGAACCACATAGAGATCATGTCTATAGGACCTTACAACTTCAATTGTTGAACTGTCAAAACGCCTAATCTGTTGCGTGCATTTGCTGCCTAAGTGTGGAGGGTAACTTGATCCCCTATGTGCTTTTATATGAAAGTACAACTTATTTTTGCTTGTCGCTTAGTTTTACCATTTTGAGGAACCTAAGTTAAGTCTAGAACCATCCAAAATAGAGGTCCAAATGCCTCCTGGGCCATAGGTAAGGGATGGGTAGTGCACGCATATGGTACGACTAGAATTGATTAGAGCGCTTTAGGTAAATAACTTAAAGATAGTAATCAGGTAGCAGTAGATGATAGTCTGTGCCCGCTGAATAATTTGAGTAACACCCCCGTCTTGGGGGAGTTACGAAGTATTATTTATGTCGGGGTGATCCTTTAGGCTAAAAAACTTAGGACCCACATTCCTAATAAAATAATTCCCTCTCTTCTCTATTAGACTAATTCACATATTTTGAGTTCGGCCGGGACCCACTGTTGTGGACCTCGAGGAGTACCTAACACCTTCTCCTCGAAGTAATTTGAGTCCTTACTCGATCTTTGGTGACGCAAGTAGTAAACCCGAGTCATTTGCAAATAGGTGCCCTACCACACCTTAGTCTGTTAGTTGTCGACTCTCTCTTTTAATACCCTTCCTTAAAAGAGTTGTCACGTGTCAAAACACGATTTTCCAAGAAAAAGGGCGCGACAACATGACTACTCTATTGGGGATATCTTTAGGTTCTTACTATAGCGAACTTGGTTTGTGTGAATTAGTCTCCCTCGATAAGTGTGCCTTTATTATTTTCTGTTTAAATCACCATTTATTTGCTACATGAACATCCCCTTCCCTATTCTCCTTTTATATGCAATTCTTCGTTTAATATGTTATTATATGCAAATCATATTCGCTGGCTTCAATCTTTATGTACTTCCTAATGCCTACCCTTTTTTACCGCTTTATTATAATTATTTCATTATAAGAACTAACTCCTTTCCTGTTTTTCTTTCTTTCCTGTCTTTACAATTATTGAATATCTCATTTATCGCTTTTATCATGTAAAATACTTGGCAAGATGTTATTTCACTTTTTGCATAACTACATGCTCTGCATCATATTCCACTCGTGCGCAATTAATACCATAGCGGCGCTTGATGAGTGTCTGTGCTATTCCTATATTAACCTTTTAAATTTGTAAAGTCTTATTTGTGGTAAAATAGTCGATCAGCGGTGCAGTCGACGGTTCCATGCCTTTCCCTCTCAAGTTGTCTGCTTGAGGGTACTAGTCTAGATTTCTATAGAAAAACCCTACTCTGATATTAACTGTGTATGCATCATGTCCAAACCTAGCATGGGTTAGTATGTTGTCCTCATAATAACCCTCTAAAGAAAATCCTTGTCCAAAGCCCATCGGGATTTCCATAATCCCAACGAGCACGATCATGATATGTGCATTATTTGGAGAAAACGTGCCAATATGCTAATCATTAATGTGTAAGTAGTCAAACCCGGATGGGGAAAGGGCTAACTTTGTTTATTTTGTAGAAAATGAGGCACGAAGTCCCCAGGTTCGGCATGGTCCAAAGTATACCACCTTTATTACTAGATTGGTGGGAAACTCTCTCGCCAAGTGATAAAAACCATGTGATGAGGGTTCTCGGAAATTTACCCTCCTTGCTAGACATTCAACCAAACAATGTACTGATCGAGGCTGATAATATGTTATGGGACGAAAAGAGGGTTGCCTTTCATTTCGGTAATGTAGAGATGACTCCCCTTCTGGAGGAAATATGAGGATTTGCTGGGCTACCCTGGAATAGTCCTGGTCTATTGGTACCAGAAAATCTCACTTCTAGGGGGTTCTGAAAATGATGGGTCTTAGAAAGAATGATGAGTTGGCCTGCTTGAAGAAGTCCTACATACCTTTTGACTTCCTTTACGAGAGTTATAGGCATAACACATCCTACCGTATTTTTCATGATTAGTTTTCCATCACTTCCCTAGGTTGGACTCATCGTCGGGTTTTGGTGTTCATCGTTTGTTTTTTGGGTATATAGTATTTCCAATCCGAGAAGACAGGATTCACAATCGTTTGACTATGATAACCAAGACTTTAATGGAAGGGATCGGCTTACACTATCTTCCCAATGATCGTAGCAAAAATATACCGAGCCCTGGACCGTTACAAGAGGGAATTCAGACCTTTTGAGGGTTGTAATTTGTTGTTGTAGATATGGTTGTTAGAGTTCTTCAAAGAGGAAAATACCGTCAGGAATTTCCACGAAGACCATGGAATGACCACATAGCTTTCCACCATCCGAAAAGAATGACTTTCATCCCAGACAGGTTTACACAACCAGAAAATGTTGTAGATTGGGTACACTTCTTTAGCAATCTGACTGATGACAAGGTCCATTGGATGTTCAAATGGTTCCCTACTAGTGAATTCACAATCAGGTCCAACGATGTCCCGCACTTAGTGCTGATCGGGTTGAGGGGTATATATCCTTATGTTCCTATCAGAGTCATGAGACAGGCTGGAAGAAAACAAGTCATACCGCGAGTCTCCAAGATGAGTCATTACAAAGCAGATTTTCAAGGTGATGCCATTCCATACAAGTGTGAGGCCCAGCACATGTGCCATCTGAAGGTTATTGTGAAGAAGGATACCATTGAGCCACACCGGTGCCACGCCTGCCACGTGTATTTATACCTATCATGGTTGGATGATGACATAGCGGGAGAAATCGAGCGAGGGGTCGATCGAAGAAATAGGGTCATAGATGAAGTTGCTGAAGCACATGTGAAATATAAGAGGTTGCGCAAGAGAATCCTTGAGTCCGAGTCCAGGCATTTGGAACAACACAAGGTAGAAATGAAATTAATCATTGAATGGAGGGAAATTGCTACAAAATTAACGGAGAGGTTGGAATACCTAAAGCAGGGTCTGATGGAACTTGAAGGGAAAATGAGGAAAATTATTGTGGATTGTCAGAATGAAGAAGACAACGAAGGAGGAAATCTAGCAAGGGTGTATTTGCTGCTGGACATACACGACCTGGGTAATCTGATTGATGGGACCAAGAAGTCCAAGCTTGGAGAGGGTCCGTCCGGGACCAAGTAGATTAGAGTTATTGTTTACTTGCTTTTCTAGAGTCGTTATAGAAATTGATTGTAATAAGGAAAATGCCATTAGTGACTCCCTTTATTATTGTCGTTTTAGAGGTTTGACTTATTTATTACATTAATTAAATGAGGCAATTATCGGCATTAAGTTTCTCCAAATCTACGTGTCACTAGGCCTACCTCAGGCACAATGAGGTCCCCAAAATTAAGACGCGAATTTATGATACATGTTTAAATACTGCAAATATCTTTTCCAAAATTCCCTACTGACTTGTTTATCTTTTTCTTTGATTATTCACATCCCCTAAGCAATACTATTTCTTACCTTGATGAACCAACAACTGTGACATGTAATGAGACAACGCAACATAAGGATAGTGACTCGGAAGACATAGAAGAAGAAGATGTGATACCTGAGGAAATCGTCAGAGAAGTTGAGAATTTTGAGAACAAACCTAAGTCCAACCTGGATGAGATTGAGGTAGTCAACTTGGGAGATTCTGAAACTGTCAAAGAAACTCGCATAAACATTCACTTGTCACCATCAGAGAAGGAAGAGTACACTCATTTTCTGAGAGAGTATGAGGACAATTCGCATGGTCGTATGACGATATGACCGGGTTAAGCACATCCATAGTGGCTCACAAGTTACCTACCAATCCAATGTGTCCACTAGTAAAGCAGAAACTCAGAAAGTTCAAACCATACATGAGTCTGAAAATCAAGGAAGAAGTCACCAAGAAAATCAAAGCTAAGGTCCTCAGGGTAGTTGAATATCCAACTTGATTAGCCAACATTGTGCCGGTTTTGAAGAAAGAGGGGAAGGCCAGGGTGTGTATCGACTATCGGGATTTAAATAGATCAAGTCCCAAAGATGATTTTCCACTACCAAATATACACATACTGATCAACAATTTCGCCAAGCATGAGCTCCAGTCCTTTGTCGATTGCTTCGCGGGTTATCATCAGACTTGGATGGATGAAGAAGACGCATAAAAGACAGCCTTTATTACATCGTGGGGAGTATATTTCTATAAAGTGATGCCATTCGGTCTAAAAAATGCTGGGGCCACCTACATGAGAGCCATGACAATCATTTTCCATGACATGATACACAAGGAGATATAAGTATATGCGGACGATGTCATCATCAAATCCAAGAAGGCCATATATCACATAGCAGATTTGAGAAAGTTCTTTGACCGGCTGCGGAAGTACAATCTGAAGCTGAACCCCGCAAACTGTGCCTTTGGAGTTCCTACTGGATAATTATTGGGGTTTATTGTCAGCCACCGAGGAATTGAGTTGGACCCGTCAAAGGTCAAAACTATCAAGGAATTACACCACCAAAGAAGAAAAAGGATGTGATGAGCTTCTTGGGACGTCTCTACTATATCAGTCATTTCATAGCACAATCAACTGTGATATGTGAGCCGATTTTCAAAATGCTGAAGAAAGATGCCGCAACCAGCTGGACTGGAGACTGTCAGAAGGCTTTTGACAAAATTAAGGAATACGTGTCCACACCACCAGTCTTAGTCCCGCCAGAATCGGGTAGACCATTACTACTCTACCTTTTCGTGTTAGATGGGGCTTTCAGTTGTGTCTTGGGGAAACATGACGAGACATGGAGAAAAGGGCAGGCCATATATTATCTGAGCAAGAAGTTCACGCATTACAAAACACGGTATTCCCTACTGGGACGCACTTGTTGTGCTCTGACATGGATAGCCCAGAAATTGAGGCACTATTTATGTGCTTATACCACATATCTCATATCGAGAATGGATCCTCTGAAGTATTTCTTTCAAAAGCCTATGACAACAGGAAAGCTGGCCAAATGGCAAATATTGTTGAGTGAGTTTGATATCATCTATGTAACTCAGAAGGCAGTCAAGGGATGAGCATTAGCAGATCATCTTGCAGAAAATCTTGTAGGAGGAGAATACGAACCACTGAAAACATATTTTCCTGACGAAGAAGTGTCATTCGTAGGAGAAGATATTATTGAAGCCTACGACTATTGGAAAATGTTA
This sequence comes from Nicotiana undulata, assembly GCA_005239495.1. Classification (NCBI taxonomy): domain Eukaryota; kingdom Viridiplantae; phylum Streptophyta; class Magnoliopsida; order Solanales; family Solanaceae; genus Nicotiana; species Nicotiana undulata. The sequence goes on from ML246501.1 coordinate 8,495, forward strand.
TTCAATGGAGCTGCAAATTTCAAAGGAGTCGGTATCGGAGGCGTTTTGGAGTCAGAAACCAGTCAACATTACCCGGTGTCCGCAAAACTCAAGTTTCCATGCACCAATAACATGGCAGAGTATGAGGCCTACATATTAGGGCTCAATTTGGTTGTCGACATGAATATTCAAGAATAGTTGGTGATTGGTGATTTAGACCTGCTGGTCCACCGGGTACAGGGGGAGTGGGCTACGAAGAACACCAAAATACTACCATATCTGCATCACGTACAAGAAATAATATAGAGGTTCATGAAGATAGAGTTCCGACATGTCCCCAGAATCCATAATGAATTCGCAGATGCACTGGCCACTTTGTCCTCCGTGATACAACACCTGGACAAGAATATCATCGATCCCATTCCGGTGAGCATTTATAATCGGCCAGCTTATTGTGCACATGTCGAACAAGAAATGGATAGAAATCCATGGTTCCACGATATCAGGGAGTATTTGAAAAAAGAAGGATATCTAGAACATGCAAACCACACTCAGAAACGCACACTTTGGAGGTTGTCCAACCATTTTTTCCAAAGCGGAGGAATTTTGTGTAGAAGAACTCTTGATCTAGGGCTATTACGGTGTTTTGATGCCAAAGAAGCCTCCAAATTACTTGAAGAGATACATGCCGGAATCTGCGGCCCACATATGAATGGTTTCGTCCTAGCCAAGAAGATACTCAGAGCTGGATACTTTGATGACTATGGAAACAGACTGCATCTAGTATGTCCAGAAATGTCGTTAGTGCTAGATACATGCAGATATGATACGGGTACCTCCAAATGAACTTAATGCAACAAGCGCACCTTGGCCTTTTGCTGCATGGGGAATGGATGTCATTGGACCAATCGAGCCCAGCGCTTCAAACAGGCACATATTCATTCTAGTGGCCATCGACTATTTCACAAACGGTTGAAGTTGTATCTTACAAAGCTGTAACCAAGAAAGTCGTCGTAGATTTGTCAGGGATCGTATTGTTTGTCGATTCGGGGTTACGGAATCCATCATCACTGACAATGCCTCCAATTTCAACAATGATTTGATGAAAGCCATGTGTGAAACCTTTAAATCAAGCACAAAAACTCCACAACATACCGACCCCAGATGAATGGATTCGTGGAGGCCGCGAACAAAAACATCAAGAGAAGATGGTAGAGAATCATAAACAATTGCATGAGAAGATACCATTTTCCTTATTAGGATACCGTACCACAGTCCGCACATCAACCGGGGCAACTCCTTACCTATTGGTTTACGATACTGAAGACGTCATCCCCGCCGAGGTAGAAATTCCTTCTTTAAGAATTATACAAGAAGCGGAGCTCAGTGACGTAGAATGGATAAGAAGCCGCTATGAGCAATTAGCCCTCATAGATGGGAAAAGAATGAATGTGGTATTCCATGGTCAAGTCTATACAATTCACACAGAGGCAGCTGGTGCTGAAACGAATCTTCCCGCATCAAGATGAAGCCAAAGGGAAATTCTCACCCAACTGGCAATGGCCTTATATGGTTCATAGGGTACTAACAGGAGGAGCACTCATACTTGCAGAAATGGATGGAGAAATTTTGCCAAAGCTTATCAACTCAGATGCAGTCAAAAGATATCATGTTTAAAATGTTTACATTTCTTCATATGATGTAATTGAACTACGCTTGACCTGATTCCCATTTAAGAGGGGATACATAGGCATCCATGTGAGTTCGGTCACAATACAATAAAATTTCCATTTTTCCCATAATCAGAAACTAGGAAAACCTTTTTAGGAGGACCCTCAAAATTCCGAAGCGAGTTCAGCCAATAACACTGTATACAGAATAGCTAGAAGCTCGTCTACATAAGTGGGGCATAATTTTGAGCAGGACCCTAAAACGTCTATGGCAAAAAGGTCGTGATGTCTCTAATAATGTCATAGTTACTGGTACATCTAATTGATTTTTAAATCGCATATTAGTGTCTTTTTGAATAACTATGCATACGTATTTCTCGAAAACTTTATTTTTAGCCAAATTCTACCCATGGTAACTCGAACAGGGCTCTAATGCGAAGCGGTTCAAAGCAAAAAGACAAAGGCACGAACCAATCTCCCCGCAAAACTCATAATTTTTGTTGGATGCAGGAACAAGGAATAGCCGCAAGTACGTGTGCACCTTAGAAGCATTATCTTCATAACGACTAAGTTGCGAAGTGCAAATATATATCCAACTAAGAAATATTCTTCCCTTACCTACTATTTGTCCACTACATGAGGCTAATACCTGCCTCCTCAATTTCATAAGGCTAAGTATCACCTTCCCCTTGCATGAGACTAAGAATCGTATCAAATTTTGCATTAGGCTAAGCCATGCAACCTCAATTGCATAAGGCTAAGCATTGCCTTCCCCTTGCATGAGACTAAGCATTGTCTCAAATCTTGCATTAGGCTAAGCCATTCCTCCTAAATTGCATAATGCTAAACATTGGCTTCCCCTTGCATGAGACTAAGAATTGTATCAAATCTTGCATGAGGATAAGTCATGCCTCCTCAATTGCATAAGACTAAGCATTGCCTTCCCCTTGCATGAGACTAAGCATTGTCTCAAACCTTGCATGAGGCTAAGCACTGCCTCCTCAATTGCATAAGGCTAATCATTTACTTCCACTTGCATGAGACTAAGCATTGTCTCAAATCTTGCATGAGGCTAAGCCCTTCCTCAATTGCATAAGGCTAAGCATCGCCTTCCACTTTCACGAGACTAAGAATTGTCTCTCCTTGCATGACCACAAGTGTTGCTCTATTCCAATCAATCCTGCAAACATGTTCTTATCAGCATGTGACTATTTCTGTGCTAAGTTATGAATATGTTTCCCTAAGTTATATTAAGCTGGCTTTTAAATTCTGTGATTTGGTCAATTGTTTGCCTAATATGTTCAACTTGATCGTGTTTGTTTAAACCCCTCAATTCATGTCCCTCAACTTTAGTCTTTTCTCTTTCACCTCTTTCTTAAATTCTCTTCTTAGCCGGCTGAAAGCCAAGGCTATTCTGGTTCTATTCTTTGACCTGTCTTTAGTATGAGCACTGCTCGGGGTCCATGCGAGGCCTTTGTGAACTCTGACACACTAAAACTTGGTCTCTAGTCCCTCCTCTAAGTGATCTTTGTGAACTTCCTTAGTGTGAGCATTGCCTTGGGTTCTTGATGCCCTTGGAAACTCTAACACACTAGGGATTTGGGTTCTATATGCTCAGCTTTGATATATGGGTAAATCACTCAACAACTGGTTATTTTGTATCTATGAACATGTATTTTGGAGCCGTTGTGGGTTGAAGGCATGGCCTGTCCAGGTGTATTTGGGCCTGCTGTAGGCTCCCTATAGTTATACTTATTCTGTAATTTACTACATTAAATTCTGGTCTGTAATAATTACTTGTAATAATATTTTGGGGTGTTAGTAAAATCGAGAAGGGGATTTTTGTATACTTGCAACAAATTGGGTAGAAATCCTTCCTATAAGTTCAACGATGTGCTATTGCATGTTCACTTATGGTGTGTTAGAAATCATGTCTATAGGTATCTTATTATGTTCATCCATTATATGTTAGCAATCTTGCATATAGGCTCAATACTTGGTTCAATTGTGTTAGAAACCATGCCTATAGGGAATTGTATATCCAATATGTGAGCAAAATGTTTGTTAACATACTGTTTACGCAAAGAATCAGATTCTTAGCTAAAGCTTATCTTAAGAAGTACTCAGGCTTCTGATAATCAAGAGAATTAGAAACAATAATGGAAATAAGAACTTTAGAATAGAAAAATAATAAGAGCACAAGAATGTGAAGTGTATTTTAGCAATGATTCGAATGTGTCCATACAAATAGTATCTTATTCCCTTTTATAGGGAATTTCTTAGTACAACGTCTACTCCTCTTTATGATTGAGCACTAATGAGTATCTATATCATTAATGAAACGTTACAATATATAATCGTAACTATTGCGTGAAGATTCTGTAACGTTTGAACTCATTGATTGAAGATCTATATTTTCCCTCTTTTCAGCTCTGGTTCATTTTGACCGTGTCTTTTCAACTCTTTGAATAGACTCGAGCAACCGTTTCTAATCGTCTCATAGGTGTTTAGCTCGTATCTCTTTCTAAGCTTTTCCTCCAGTTGTTACTCTTTTGTTGATCCACGTGGCTTGCCATGTCATCTACTTGATTAATTCCACGTGTAATAGTTAATTTTACCAATACAGATAGTCCCCCCCCCCCACTTACCATTTATTTATCAATTAAATATTTGGTAAGTGGACACTTATTTATGGCGAGAATTTTTTGCCGCCGTTTCACTCATGCCATTGAACCTGCTTCTGAACTTATACATTGTTGTCACTTCCATTTAATGCATGTGGCATGTGGCAATCCTGGATTGGCTTTGTAACTCCTAAGCGTATTTTAGGGCTTTTTGCGGCTGCATCAGTCACGAAATGACAGTTTTTATAATGGCATTCACATTATTGTTTGCCATTTTTTTACGGTTGCCTTTATATATAAATACCCCTTTTGCCTTTGAATTTACGAAAAACTTCCATATTTCTTTCAGAACTTGCAAATCCTTTCATTCAACTATGTCTTCTTCAAACCAAGACCCCAAAAAAGTCATAATAGTAGATGAACTATCTTCTTCTTCTGTTCCGGTTCGGAGTAGGAGGGGTGGCAGACTAAGAAGTTTAGGGTCAGCATCTACTAGAGTATATCCCTCTCGACGTAATGTCACTCCTCCGCCAACTTCTAGGGCTAACGTTACTCCATCATCTTCTCTAGGGCTAGAGCTTCAACTTCTCATAGATCTTCTTATAGGAGTAGAGAATCCAACGAACCGCTTCGTGAACCTACAGTAGATGAAATCATACCCGCTGAACTTTCCTTTGTAAACGATAGTGAGGCAATAAAAAAAATAGGTTACTTCCATGACATCTCATGATCGCGCTGATCTTTACCCCTCTCAAATCACTAAGGGTTTAATTCTCTTATGTGTAGAGGCTGTTGTTGGAAATTTGATTTCCCGGTCTTGGTCCCCAATGAACATCAAAGGATAACTTCATACAAAGCTGGTTTTTATTTTGTATATACATATCCATTTACTTTAGGTTTCAAGCCTCCCATCGACCCAATCATTATAGAGTTTTGTTGCTTTTTTAGCGTGTGTTTGGGACAAATCGGTCTTATTATTTGGAGGGCAGTAGCATGCCTTAGGTATTTGGCTAATTTGGCTTCACTTCACTTCCCTTTACCTTTTATCACTTGATCCATCTTTACTCTCCCAAATTATTCCGTCAGGGAGTTTTTACTCTCGTGGCGAGGAGTAAGAGAATCTTTGTCATCCCTGATGATGACAAAGATCGAGGATGGTATGCTAGGTTCGCTGCTACCCCTACTAGTTGATTAGTAGGTGAAGAAAATATATCCTTCCCAGAGAAGTGGAACTTTGCACCTAAGTTGTCTACTTACTTCTTTCCTTCTCTTGATGAATGTTCAGTTTTGTAACTGTTTTTATCTTTTTTAGCAACAATGGGAACTGTCGAGGAGATTCCCAGTTTTCGTGGTTGGGTAAAAAATTGTTATCGATTGCTCTAATGGAGGAAAGATCTTGGAAGTATCTTTTTGTTAGGTTTGGTTGGAAAGTAAAGACTCATGGTAAGTTTTCTTCTTTATTTTTTCTTTTTATTCTCCTTTGAACTTCACTGACCCTTTTTGCATATTAGGGTTTCCTGTTCATGGTATTACTGCTGCTGCAATAACTGCTTCGAGTCTCTCCTTGTCTAAGGCTCAAGAAATAATTTTGGGATCTTCATCAAAAAGGAAGGTGGATAGGACCCAGTCTGTAGAAGATGAAGAGGAGTAGGAGGAAGGCTCGTTGGTGCGTAGGCCGCGAGTAAGAAGAATAGTTATGTCTGATGATGAATTTGCCCCCCTTCCGGGTACATCTCCCGTGCCCGAGCCTAATGGTACTACTCTCGTGTATTCTGAGGAAGAAAGTCCCGTTGCAGCCCATGATTCAGTTGAACAACTGTCTCATGAAGGGTTTCATGAAAACGTATTGGCTCAGTTTCCGAGGAAGTTTCTCTTGACATCTTTCCGTCATCTGCTCCAGTGGAACAACAATCGGTCGTGCCTGTTGCAATTTCTGCTGCCCCGACTGTGCCACACGTCCCTCGACTACCCCTACTACCGTGCATTCTAATGTTGAAATAGGGCCTTCTAGTAGTGGGGTGATGAAACAGGTTATCATCGAGGTTCTTGCGGAAGGAAGTCTTTTGAAGAAATCAGGCCAGTCAGATGTATGGTTGAAGCCTTTGATCGACCCTGTTGAGAAGTCAAAATTGGAAAGTCACAGCTCCCTCACATGGATGAATGAGATTGTACACTCATCTTTAAAGGTACACTTCGTGTGTTTTTGTTTTTCAGAATTTATATTTTACCATATCATATCTTCCTTTTTATGCAGATCAATCTCATTGGCACAGAGATGATGAAAAGGATTGTTCATGCAGAGCAGTTGATGAATGACTACCATACCGAGGGAGATAACTGGAAAGAGCAGTTTGAGAGTCTTCAACTAGACATGGAAGTAGCAGAGGAGGAAAGATGTACCTTGGAGCAGCAGGTAAGAGTGATAGCAGCGGAGCTAGCCATTGAGAAGGCTTCATCGAATCAGGCAGGCAAGGACAAAAACCTCCTTGAATCTTCATTTGTCGAACAACTCTCCCAAGCTTCTGAGGAAATACGAAGCTTAAAGGCTTTACTGAACCAGGAAGATGCTTAATCTGGAGAACTTGTTCAATCGCTCACACAAGCCCAAGAAGACCTCTATGAGTCTTCTAGTAAGGTTCAGTTCTTGGAGAGATCCCTTGCCCCTCTGCAAGCTTCTTATGATGCTTCTTTGATTGAAAGGGATGAATTGAGAGCAGAAGTGGATCAATGGGAGAAGGATTATACAGCTCTCGAGGAAAAAGCATCCATTGATGTGAGTTGGGCTTACTTGAATACCCGTCTAGATACATTAACGAAAGTAAGCTAGGAAAACATTGATTGAAAATTGAGATTGATAAAACTAAAGAGACAATCGAAAAGGCTCAGCAAAGTCAAAGTTTCTCATCGCCTGAGGTTGAGGTTCCCGTAGGTGAAGAAATTGTACCTGGTGAAGTTGTTGCTCAACCTTTTCCATCTCAAGCAGCTCCTTCTACGGATGAAGTTAATCCCCCCCAGTGAAAAGTGAAAGTGCTTGTTGCCCTTTTTTTATTTGGAGAAACAATTGGTGGTTTTATTGTATTGGTAAATAATAGACTTCACACGTGTAATATTTCTTAGCAATAAGAACATGACAGCTGGTCACAAATTTACAAAGAGGTACGAGACAAAGAGGAACGAAACAACATACCCACGAGACAATTAGATGCGGGAGCCTCAGTCTAATTGAGGAGTTGAATAGACACGGTCAGAATGAGCCAAGGTCGAATAAAAAGCTGATTCAAAGATCTTCAATCAATGAGCCAAATGTTACATAATCTTCACGCAACAGTTACGATTACCTATTATAACGTTACATTAATGATATTATTAGTCATTAATGCTCAATCGTTAAGAAGAGTAGGTGTTGAATTAGGAAATTCCCTATAAAAGGGAATGAAATCCTATTTGTATGGACACGTTCGAACTACTACTGAAATATACTTACTTTTATGCATTCTTATTGCTTTCTTATTACAAGTCTAATTATCATTAGTCAATATCTTTGGTTATCAGAAACCCAAGTACTTCTTAAAATAGCTTTGGCTGAGAATCTAATTCTTTGGTTAAACAAATTGGTTCCCTTACCGGGAATCTGATAATCATGTCAAATGCCAACGACAACAACCAACAGGCAGTTGGAACTCCACCTCCATCACCTCAGGGATCCCCACGAGGTTCAAGGGACCACTCCCCAGGGAGGTCTACAACTCAAAATGATGATCACACTGGAAATGAACAAACAGGGGAACAAGACCTTGTGAAGCAAATGGTTGCCGAATATGTGAATGAATATCTTCAAGCTTTCATGAAGGGGGCTACCAACTGTATCACCTACCCTCTTCCAAACAACACCGCAACTGTGGAAAACCCACAACCTGGATTAGCAAACTCAGGAAGTAGAGGCACTCCAAATGAGTCTCTTGAAGGAAGACCTGGTATGTCTAATAATTCAGATTTACAATCTTTACTACTAACCTTGCAGAAACAAGTGAAGGAACAAAATGATCGTATCGAACAAATTCCTGGAGTACCACTTTTCATCAAGGGTATTGACATTGATAGATATTATCAACAACCTTGGAAGCCAAGTGCAACACCATTGCCTATCCCCAAGAAATTCAAAATGCCTGACATTCCAAAGAACGATGGGATAACTGATACGTGATCATGTTACTGGTTTTACCATAGGAGTAAAAGGCAACGATTTGACTAAGCAAGAAATTGAATTTGTGCTAGTCAAGAAGTTTGGAGAAACTCTCACCAAAGGGGCATTAACATGGTATTCTCTCTTACTCGAAAATTCTATTGACTATTTTGCTGAGCTTGCAGATTCGTTTATAAAAGCACATTCTGGTGCACAAAAAGTAGAAAAAAGAATGGAAGACATACTTAAAATAAATCAGGGAGACACGGAGTTGCTCCGTTAATTCGTAAACAGGTTTCAACATGAAAGAATGCTATTACCAAGAGTGCTTGAAAATTGGGCAGCAATGGCGTTTGCTAGTAACTTGAATGAAAAAAGCTCAGAAGCCATGAGGAGACTCAAAGAAAGCTTGAGAGAATTTCCAGCCACGACATAGAACGATGTCTATAACAGGTACAATACCAAGTTACGAATAGAAGAATATACCATGGCTAGAAGACAGGACCGGTTCCAGACGATCCGAATCAGAAAGGAAAATCGATAAAACAAGTATGATCCATACATGGGACCTTCGGGACGGGAGACTCGTCCTAAATTATAAAACACATGGTCTGATCATAGACCAACAAATAGATATTCGAGCTCGTCATCATCAAGATCCATAAAGGATCGAGACGAGCAAAATAGAGGTAATACAAGAACCGGAGACTACAGTGTAACGACCTGACCGACCATTTTGCGTATTAGGACCATGTTCCCTAAAAGGAGACTTCCCATAGTGGCTTCGTGTGATTTATGACCTGCGGGGACGGGTGGTTCGGGATTTGGAAGTGTTTTAGAGTGTTATGGAAACACTTGGTTCCTTAAGGGTGGCCTTTTTAGCCAAGTTTGACTTCGGTCAACATTCTGAGCAAACGACCTCAGAATTAAGTTCCGACAGTTACATTACTTTTGTATGATGAGTTCGGACTTGGGCGTATGTTCAGAATGGGGTTTCGATGACCTGGAAGCGTTTCGACGCCCAATGTAGAAATAAGAATTTCCTTAAGTTTGAAACTTGGTTTGGAACGTGATTTTTTGTTATCGAGGTCCGAACGGAATTCTGAGACCGAGAATAGTTTCATTATGTCATATATGGCTTGCCTGCAAAATTTGGTGTCATTCTATGTAGTATAGGTCGGTCCGGCGCATTGTTACAGAAATCAAGAACTTGAAGTTCTTAAGTTATGATTCTAAGGGTTTTGGGGTGTGATTTTGAGTTTTAGAGTGGTTTTGAGTGTTTCGAAGGCTCGAGCGAGTCCGTATTATTATTTGGGACTTGTTGGTATATTTGGACGGGGGCTCTGGTGGGCCCAGGTGCCTCTCGGGCACCAAACGGGGCTAAAAACTAGCTGATGCAACTGCTTGTGCACCTGATCTTGTGTGACCGCAAGTGCGGTTTCCCAGTCGCAAGTGCGGGACCACTCCTGCGGTCCCAAGCATCGCAAGTGCGGAGGTGAGGCCCTCCTTTCTCGCAGGTGCGGACAAAGGTCCGCAGTAGCAGAGCTGTAGGTGCGGTCTCCCCTCCGTAGGTGCAAGACTTTGCTCGCAGGCGCGAGACCACAGGTGTGGTCCTCGAGCCGCAAGTGCGGAATCACTATAGGCCAGGAAGTGTGTTCATTAAATATGGGAGTCTTCACTTTCTTTCTCATTTTTCCTCCATTGTAAGACCTTGAAGGTTTTGAATAAGGACTCCACGACCAACCACTATAACGTAAGTTAATTCCACCCTAAAGTTCGTTTTAATTCATGAATTACTAGTTAAATTTACTACTAAATTAGTGGAAAACCAAGATCTGGGTAGTAACTTAGGGTTCTTGAGGAATTTGATGAGTTACTCATTTATTACTATGAATTCAAGTAGAAAACATATATTAACGATCCTTAGGCTATGGGTGAGTGATTCCTTCGAGAATTTTCGGAAATCGAGCGTGCGGGCCCAAGGTTGAATTTTGGGAATTCTTCAAGAATGTTGAAATTATTGAATAAATAGGATAATTTCCCTACTTTGAACATGAATTGATATACTTGTGCAATATTTGGCTAGTTGCGAGTCCTCGGGTGTAGAGTTCGGAGTTTCGGGCGCATCCTTGGTCCGAGAGGTAGATTCGACACGAGGTGAGTCTCCTTTCTAACCTCGTAAGAGGGAATTGTCCTCATTGGTGTTCTATATGTTGTGTTTAATTTTTTTGGGGGCTACGTGCGTACAAAGTGACGAGAGTCCACACGTAGCGACTATTATGTCATGTCGGGTAGCTTTAAGGCTCACACGCATGCTTTTATGTGCCTTATATGTATCTTTAGGCGTACTTTGAGTTGCTTATTACTCTTGAACTAGCATGAAAATGGTGGAAGGTTGCATCCGAATTTCCAGTTAGTTAATCCCTGTCACAAGTGTAGTCTCTACTGGGCTTATTGATAAATTCGATATACATACATATATATATATATATATATATATATATATATATATATATATATATATATAT